>OVAN01010308.1:0-15906 GCA_900406275.1 Anastatica hierochuntica | reverse complement strand
ATATTGGGCAGGACGTCATCCTTTAGGTAGGAAGTAATGGGCGTCATCCAACTTTCTTCTTCTTCGATGTTGGAGACTTGAGGTCCTTTGGCGTCCTCGTCAGTAGCCGACCATTGGAGAACCAGCAAGGGTATGCTAGTTGGCTCCGTGGTTTTTAGGGTTGAGGCCAAGTTGGCCAGTGCGTCCGCATGCGAATTTTGTTCCCTCGGGATCTATGTGAGTTTGCATGCTTTGAACGAATCAATGAGCTTCTTGGCTATGGCCAGATACTTGGTCATGCTAGCATCTTTTTCTTGGTAGTCACCTTGCGTCTGGCTTACGATCAATTGGGAATCATTGTAAACCTGTAGGTTTTCTATTCCCAAGTCTCCTGTCAGGCCGAGTCCTGCAATTAAGGCTTCATACTCACTTTCATTGTTGATGGCTCTAAAGTTGCATCTTACTGCTCTTGATACCACTTCTCCTCTTGGTGAGATGAGAACGAGGCCTACTTCTGCCTCTCATATGTTGCTGGATCCATCTACGTAAACCGCCCATTCTTCTTTACTTTTACTTTCCTGTTGGATCCTGGCTTCTTCTTCGGCCCCTAGTACCATTAGCGGGGAGAATTCGGCTACGAAGTCCGCCAGGACCTATGATTTGATCGCCGTGGTAGGGCGGAAGATCATGTCGTACTCGCCTAACTTGACTACCCATTTGGCTAATCTTCCAGATACTTCCGGCTTGTGGAGTACAAACTTGATAGGGAAAGACGTGATGACTATCACCGGGTGAGCCTGGAAGTAGGGACGCAACTTCTCAGCCGAGACGACCAAGGCGAGAGCCACCTTTTCCAGGTGCCTATAGCGAGTCTCGGTATCCAGAAGGGACTTACTTACATAGTACACCAGACGTTGCTTGTTTTCTTCTTCTCTGACCAAGACGGCACTTACGACATGCTCTGAAATAGCCAGGTACAGGAGCAGAGGCTCTCCATCTCGGGGCTTTGAGAGAAGAGGTGGCGTTGTGAGATATTCCTTGAGCTTGACTAGGGCGTCTTTGGCCTCTTTGTTCCATTCAAATTTCTCAGTGGACCTAAGGGCTTCAAAGAATGCATGTGATTTGTCGGACAACCTGGACGTCTACTCAAGGTCGCCATTCTTCCAGTAAGCTTCTGGACATCTTGTGGAGTTTTGGGTGAAGGGATTGCTTGGATCGCCCTGATCTACTTTGGGTTTGCTTCAATGCCCCTGTATGTAACAATGTACCCCAAAAATTTCCTGAACCTCACTCCGAATGAGCACTTAGAGGGGTTGAGCTTCATATTGTACTTCCTCAAGGTAGAGAAGGCTTGTTTCAAGTGGGCTATGTTGTCTTCCGCTTCTAAGGACTTGACCAGCATGTCGTCTATATAGACTTCCATGGTCTGGCCGATTTGGTCTGCGAACATCATGTTGACTAGCCTCTGATAGGTGGATCCCGCGTTCTTCAATCCGAAAGGCATCATCTTATAGCAGTAGATTCCGCGAGAAGTCGTGAAAGATGTCTTTTCCTGGTCGTCTGGATGCATGAGTATTTGATTGTACTCATAAAAGGCATCCATAAAGCTTATCAACTGGTGTCCAGCTGTGGCGTCCTTCAGCTTGTCTATATGAAGCAAAGGGAATGGATCTTTAGGGCATGATTTGCTTAGATCCGTAAAATCTATGCAAACCCTCCACTTGCCATTCTTCTTTCGGACCACGATGACATTTGCCAGCTAGTCCGGGTAGTGGACTTCTCTAATGAACCCGGTCACAAGGAGATTCTTGACTTCATCATTGATGATCGCGTCTCATTCAGGTGCGAACCTCATCCTTTTTTTGCTTGACTGCTGGGTACTTGGGGTCCACTTGCAACTTATGCATTATGACTTCTGGGTCTATCCCTGGCATATCCACGTGGAACCACGTGAAGCAATCGACGTTGGACCTCAAGAAGTCTATCAGCCTCTAACGTAGGCCTTCTTGCAATCTTGCCCCTTTTTTGAGATTTCTGCCTGGTTCTCTAGGTACCAAAGGTACGTCGTCCACCTGCTTTACTTTCGTCTCCTCAGTGTGCAATGCGAGAAGTGTCTTCTGTAATTGCTACAAGGGGGCTGTCTTTCCCTGTAAAGTGGTTTGGTAACACAGCGTTCTCTTGGTTACCCTTAAGCTCCTTGATCTCCCATGGGGTTGGGAATTTGAGTACTTGGTGAAAAGTTGACGACATGGCTCTCATCTCGTGTATCCAGGGTCTGCCCATGATCATATTATAGACGGAGGGGCAGTCTATGACGGAAAACTTAGTGGACAGGTTGACTCCTTCAGCACAAACTAGGAGTGCTATCTCTCCAATCGTTTGCTTGACCTCTCCGCTGAAGCCAGCCAACGGTGTGGTCTTCTTGGTTAAGGCTTCCTGGGTTAGACCCAAGTCTGTATACGCTCCCAGGAAGAGTACGTTCGTAGAGCTTCCATTATCGATGAGTACCCTCTTCACCAAAAAATTCGCCACGATAATGAAACAACCAATGCGTCGTGGTGTGGAGTTAGGATCCCATCTTGTCCTCCAGCCATGAAGCTCATGACTTCCTGGCTAAGATTCTGACGCTTGACTTCCGGGGTTCCATGATTGTTTTCAAAAGCCTTGTGCTTTTCTTCGGAGCGACATGCGTAATGCCACTTATCTCTGATCATCTGGATATGACATTGATCACCCTATCATGCCTTGGGGAATCCGGCGCTTGACGGCCTGCTGGAACTCCTTCTTCCTGATTATCCAGCATCTCTTTTGCTTTGTTAGAGAGGAATTCTCGTAGGTGTCCCTTCTTGAGAAGCTCGTTGACTTCTATTCTTAAGGATATGTAATCCACCGTTCTGTGACTGTGGTCATTGTGGAAGTCGCACCATTTTTTCGAATTTCGGCGATGGTCGAGTGACCTCATCTTCTGGGGCCATTTGACTTGGCCTTCCATCTCCTTCAAGACTCCTACCAGCTCCACACTCGATATTGATAGGTTGGATACATCCGGCCAAGTATGTACTGGCGGGAATCTGTTGTCGTCCGGCTTACACAGAGGTTTGTGTCCTTTGGCTCCCTTCTGTCCATCTTCTCTGGCAGGTCTTTGGTAGGGCTTATCGTCTCTGGCCGTCTTCTCGGTCATCATGACCCGAGATTCTTGCCTGGCAAGTAGATCTTCTTCCCACTTGATCTGCGCCTGGGGGCGGGAGAGCACGTCTTCCATCGTTCTGCATTGATATTTGCTGAGCTCCTTGTACAGATAAGATCAGGCAGAAGTCCTCTTTTGAAGGCGGAAATTGCGGTGGCAACACTACAGTTTGGGATCGTGACCTTCTGGTTGTTAAAGTGATGAAGGTAGCTCCTGAGTGGCTCTGCCTTACGCTGTCTGATCTCATAAAGGTCATTAGAGGACTTGGGAGTCACTCTGCTGCTAGCAAATTTCTCCACGAACAAGTCGGTCAGATGAGCAAAAGATCTTATGGTTCCAGTTGGAATCGATATGAACCATTGCAAGGCGGCTCCAGTCAGGCTAGAACCAAATCCCTTGCACATGGCAGCTTCTTTGTGCTCCTTCTGGATCACCACTATGAGCATCTTCTGCTTGTACTATGCGATGTGATTATCCGGGTTGGAAGTCTCGTCGTACGACTTAATGAATGGGAAGATGAACTTCTTTGGCATGTCGGTGAGTGCGATCTCATCTGAGAAAGGAGTATCCACATAAGAGCTAAGGGAACTTTTCCTCATAGGAGGTGCAAAACCCGGAAGTCGTTCGATCACTGACTGGAGCACCTCGAACTTGCTGGAGAACATCTGCTCTAGTCGTCTAGCCTCATCAGAGAGTGGGACGAGACTTGCGGCCTGTGGCTCTTCTACGTCCATAAGATCTTATCGCTCCTGAGCAAGATTCTTGTTTTCCTGGGCTCCTGTTTCTGTTGGGTTTCCTCTTTCTCCAGAGTTATTGGTAGGAGGAGCTTCCAGAGTTGGCATCCAGAGCACGTGGACCCTGAACCTCTGATTCGTGGCTTGATTTGCCGTCAAAGCCAAGTTTGCTTCTCTGAGGGTCTCGTTCTCCAGTTCCAGTTGCTGTAAGTGTTGCGTGTTCTCCTGGAGCGTCTTGACATTAGCTTCCATCTGCTGTCTCAAGGTATGAAGCTCTGGTTGGAGTTTGATCCCTTTGAAGTTGCTCTATCTCTCCTAGTCTCTTTTGCAAAGTTTCTAGCTGTGATCGCATCTCCTCGTAGGTTAGTTCTATTCATCCAGGCGTTATGTTTGCTGATTCATGATTGTCTCCAACCATCGTCACGTAGCTGTTTTTGAAAGCTCCCCTCCTTCTAGCACCAACTGTTACGGGTGATTTTGGTCATTCTTTGTAAGCACTACAGAAGCTGGAGGTCAATGAATGTTTAGCAAAGGTAGTTTGAAGATGTTCTAAGCTTAAAGATCGATAATGGCGAGAAAACAAGTGTTGTATTGATTTCTTAGTCTAGGGTTTCGTGTATCCACATTTTGCTCTTAAGCTTTATATTTATACATGGAGTTCATGATTATCCCTCCAAGAATTGGATATATCATGATTATCTATAAAATATATGCATCTTTATCTACAAAATACACATCATTATCTGCTAATTTAAATGGTAAAAACATGCAACAGTCGGCGGTCGGCTGGCTTCCGGCTAGGCAGGGTCGTCTAACTTCCTGTTTCCGGCTATGCAACGTCATCTGGCTTCCTGCTTTTGGGCATTCCCCTGCTTTGAGGTCTTACTGCTGTACTCCATCTAAGCCTGGGGGAATTCCCATGGCCTAAATTACTCCCAACACTAAGGTGGATGCGAAAGATATCCAAATGGAGGATGAGGATGCTGAAGTGCGGGAGGAAGCTATGGGAAAGGAGGATGGTGAGGCTTTTTAGGTGGTGAGTAGTTTAGAAAGCTATCCAAAAGGAGGATGAGGGGCCTTCTAGGGTGAATGTTGAAGTGTTTGCAGGAGCTATTAAAAAGGTGGATGAGGAGACTTATAAGGTGGATTCTCGCTTGGCTGACGCAACTATACAAAAAGAGGAAGAGGAAGCTTCTAAGGTGGATGGTGAAGGGGTTGAGGAAGCTATCGAGAAAGAAGATGAGGAGGCCGGTAAGGAGGAAGAAGAGGGTGATATTGTTGTTGGGGAAGTCGATGTTAAGGATTATGGAGAAAATGTAGTTAAGGATGGGAAAGTGATAAGGTGGAGGCGGTTGGGAAAGTGAATGCTAAGGATGATGAGGATGTTGATCCGAAAGTGGATTTTGGAGATGATTACGAGACTCCGCCTGTGGACGTTATTCCTTCGAAGGATGAAAAATCCAGAAGAGGCAAAGGAGTTGCAAAGAGGATTCCAAATAGATCAACAAGAATAACAAGGGTATACACTTCAGATGCAAAGGTGAAGGCTCTCTTCAAAAGCAGTGAAAAAGCAGTGTATGAGCCCCTGGAAAGAGTGGAGAGAGAGAGATATAAAGAATTTCTGAAGGTGCTTAGCAGTGCAAAAGAGATGTAAGTTTTGACAAAAAACTGACTTCATCCAAAATGACTTGTTACGTATGCACTAATAGAGGAATGAAACTTTATTGAACATGTCATACACTATTGTTACAGGGCACAAAGTGACCAACGAGTTTTTCATAATTATTGGGAAGAAACAAAATTGGGTGACGACAGAGGTAATAACTCTAAAATGGTTGTGAAACTTGAATTTTCAGTTTTTTTAGTTGACATTGTTGTTGATGCTGTTATGCATTGAATCCAGCATATGCAAGTGCTTATGTCACTGATTTGGAGGCGAAGAGGGCCAACCATGATAAAAGATAGGACAGCTGTGGTGGATGTGTCGTTTATCCGCCTACTTGTAATGTTGCACCCTCAGTTCCTAGAATCGGAGGACAAGGCAAATTTTGAATGGGGTTCAAATGTCAAAAGCTTCGTTAGTGGGAAAAGCAGGGGAAGATCTTTGAAGAAAGAGTTTATTAGAGATGTAGACTTGGTGTACGTTCCTAGGATTTATCGAGAACACTGGGTTGGAATGGTTATAAATCTGAGGTTAGGTTATGTCAAGATTTATGATGCATACATCCAACACAATCTAAAGGAAGCGAAAGTTGAAGCATTCATGGCCTCAGTTGTGCAGTCATTGTCGTGGGTATTAAAGCGGTACTTGCTAGCGAAAGTTGCCGATACCATACCGATGAACCTGTACACCTGGCAGAGAGTAGAAGGTATCTATCAAAATTGTCGAATAGACGATTCCGGACCATGTGCGGCAAAGTTTCTTGAAATGCATGCAACTGGGTTAGAAGTGGAGGAAATGCGAGCTATCGACGACAGTATGGTGGACATGTTTCGAAAGAAGTACGCGATAGACTGCTACGAATAATTTGTTGGAAGTGACAAATTGGCTTGGCTTAGAGCGTGAATTGATGTTTTTAATTAGCTTGAACTAAAATTGTGAACATGTTTAAAACTTATTAACTTATAATATGTCAGTACCCGATGTGGATAATTTAGTTTACCGATGTTCCTTGTTGGTGTACGGAAATGCGTTGTATGGTATACGTGATGGTGCTGCCAAATGGTGTACAGGTAGCCAATGATGTACGATGGGCTTGTAAACGTTGTAGTTAGTTTTCACATTTCTTTTTCCTTTTGCGACACTTTTGGGAAAATGGAGAAGCAAATGTAAAGGTCTCTTTAAATAATGATATGTTCAACACTCCATGTGGATAATACCGTGTACCGATGTGCCATCTCGGTGTACGGATATGTGATGGTGTACGAATGTTCTTGTAGACCTTCTAGTTAGAAATATTTAACAGCCGTTGCTGACTAATTAATTAATTTTCATCATCGACGACAATTCAATTATATTGATAATTGGTAATTTGTATATATTGAAATCTTAAATTTTGCTTAACACTTTTCAGTAGGTTAGTACCCGAATATGCATACTATGGTGTACGTGACGGAGCGGCCAAATGGTGTACGAGTATGCAATGGTGTTCGAAGAGCTTGTAAATAATTGTGTAACTTGTTAGGGGTAAGTTATAACTGCATATTATGTAACAATATATAATTTCTTTTTAAAAAAAAATTTAAACGTCATGTTGGAAATCGTTGGCGAGTAAATGAAGGAGTAGTGAATTTTAAGAGGACAAGGGGGTGGTAAGTATGTGTGGTAATTGGCGACTGATGATTATTTACTACGTATAAATACGATGGTACATGTCGTTGAAGTAAAAAGTTGGACCACCATTAAACATTACGTAACCCAAAGTTCAATTTATTTCGCACTCATGTATTTATAGACACATACCATTCTATAACGTAATTCGTTTACCAAACATAATAAGATTATAAAAGAAGATATGAAAACAATGCCTGATTTACCTGACGATATTTTGCATAAAATTATAATGATTGTGGGTGAGGAATCTGCTGCAAACCTCCAATCAATTGTGGTGTCGGGTAATCGGAGTTATCGACTTGTGCAAACTGAGGAAGTGTTTAGAACATCCAACTGGTATGATGTCTGTTACAATGGGGTCGCCACTCATCCGGAATCCTAATGGTGGATCTTCTTCGAGAAATGTTTGGATGCTCGTAACCCAAGTGTTGTGTATGACGAATCTCTACGTCTTGCAACTCACGGTTGCGATTTATTTAGAGCTACCAATCTCTTGGAATTTAACACGCCGTTCGAGGAGAACTCTGTTCTTGCTTTAGGTATCTTTCACTGTTGTCTTGGCAATTGTTCTGCAGCAGGTGAATGTTTCAACATATACGTTGAGAACCATGCCCCATTAAACTCAAAATAGATAGTCCGTGCTTGTGTCTGTTTGATGTGGAAATTGGATTGGTTCCCACATCAAGTTTTGTCAACATACTGTAAGTCCTTCAAGTTCCCATACGATAGTATGAGCCAATGGCCTGAATGCGGGTACGACTGCATTATCTACCGCAACGAAAACTGTAACGACTGTGTCCTTTATCGAACCGCACGGGACGTATGTCGTTGCTTTGATTAGCCCTTTTAGCATGTATTTACCATTTAAATGTCATGGTTCCAAGTTTTTTTTTTTATTATATATTAACTCTCAAACACCTAATATAAAGGTGTACACATTTGATTACTGGGTATACGTACACCATAATATTCTCGTGCACCTACGTGTACATTACATACGAAATTGAGTGTACACCAAGTAGTAATACACCATTCATTTACTCACAAAAATTTTTCGTTGACTTATAGACGTAATATACCACCCACAAAAAACTTTGAGAACCGATGTTTATACAATGAATTTAAAGTCCACATCTTAAATATCTATATATATATATATATATATATATATATATTTATGGAGCCACTGTTAACGTTTCGTTTTTCATTAGTTTGACTGACTCTGCATTTATGTTTACCTTTTAATTGTGCCAACTTCCTTACATTAAAGTTTAATTTAATTGTCACAAAGCGAAGGGAAGTTCTCTCCATCTTCTTTTCCTTATATAAGACAACATAAGTGGGAACTTTAATCAACATAATAGAATCTTGTGAACTCAAAGAAATATCTTCTCCTCACATTCCAGACGAAATACTTGCTAATATCATTGAGAAAGTTGGTGAAGAGCAATGGTGGCGACTTGAACCTTTTATCGTTGCGGGAAAACGGTCTTACGCTAGTTACACAGTTCTGCGGAACTGCATCTTGTCTGCAATTGGATATGATCGGGTTGATATAAGGGAAGGGGGTCTTTATAGGAAATGTTTTGAAAAATGCCTTGCAGCGGAGAACTCAGAAAAAATCTACTTAGAAGCTTTGCGACTTGCAACTGAGTATTCCAATGTCTACACGATTATGCCCCTTCTAGAATCAATTCTCCCACTCCATCCATACGCAACGCTACCGCAAGGTATCTTCTGGTGTAGCAGAGGCGATGTAAGCCGGGCAACATGAGCTTTCAAGCTATACAAAGACAATCACACACCCTTAACTTGGACATCCTTGTTCAGATGTGTTGGGTATTGACAAGGGATATAGACCTATACCACCAAAGAAACGGTACATCAAATTGGCAGTACTTCAAATTTTCCAAGGAAGAATCAATGACATTCCCCAAACCCGAATGTTTATTTTTCCACAACGAAAGATATGCTCCATTTTGATATGATTGTACGTTGTACCACACTGCATGTTATGTATGTGGTGTTCTATAGTTGTTCACCTCTGAAACTTAAGATACAAAAAAATCGAACGATAACGGATATATTTTGGATAAATGGTGTACGTGGCCTATGTCACCAAACATGGTGTACACACATAAGCAACACGGTGTAGAAATATGTGCTAACCTTCTTCCAAGTGTTTTATAGATCATTTTAACAAAGCATGTGAGGTACGAAATAGTAATCATCATTACTATTATAAGTGTACGCATTATAATATAAGCATACAACCAAATCTGTACACATCAGATTATCCGGAAATATTTTTGTTATGTGGTGTACGCACGATATGTCATCTCTGAAACTTAAGATACAAAAAATCGAATGATAACGGATATATTTTGAGTAAATGGTGTACGTGGCATATGTCACCAAACATGGTGTACACACATAAGCAAAATAGTGTACGCACTAATTATGGTATAGGAATACGCGCTAACCTTCTTCCAGGTTTCTATTGATCAGTTTAACAACGCATGTGAGGTACAAAATATTAATAATCATCACTATTATAAGTGTACGCGTTATAATATAAGCGTACAACCAAATCTGTACACATAAGGTCATCCGAAAATATTTTTTGTTCGTGGTGTACGCACGATATGTCACCTCTAAAACTTAAGATACAAAAAAATTCGAATGATAACAGATATATTTTTGGTAAATGGTGTACATGGCATATGTCACCAAACGTGCTGTCAACATAAGCAACACGGTGTACACACTAATTATGGTGTAGGAATACGCGCTAACCTTCTTCCAGGTTTTTATAGATCATTTTAACAACGCAGGTGAGGTACGAAATATTAATCATCATCACTATTATAAGTGTACACATTATAATATAAGCGTACAACCAAATCCGTACACATAAGGTCATCAGGAAATATTTTTGGTCTGTGGTGTACACACGATATGTCACCTATGAAACTTAAGATACAAAAAACGAATGATAACAAATATATTTTGGGTAAATGGTGTACGTGGCAAGTTTCACCTCTCCAACTTAAGTTACACAAAATAACTTTCAGTCACGATTCCTCCTCAGTAATCAAGGCAGAGCAAAGGTGCATATCATTTTCTTGTGTCCTGGTTGACCACACCAACCACAATTATTAGGCTTCCTCCTTTTTCTAGGTCCCTGAAGTTTGACAGAGAAAATTGTCGAACAATATAACGCTACAATATTTATTGAAATATGCATGGCGTATGTAGTTTTCATACCTTATGCTCCTCAACAAAAAGTTTCCTTTTCTTAGGGGGCCTACAAGGTGGTTTTCTGGCTTTTGGAGGGAGTATTTCAGGACTATCTGTCACTTCCTTTGGTAAATCAAGATCATCCGGATCAGGCAGGGGTATAATAATTCCCTTGATCGTATCCATCCACCTTTGTTTAACGTGTGCTACAAAAACCTATGTTTTGTACGCCACCCCTCGAAACCTGGATGCCGCAATTGCATGCCGGCAAGGCTAACATGACAACCGTATCCGCCAAGACTGGATGTCACTTCAAACTTCCACGTCTGGAAATATTTTTGGTCTGTGGTGTACACACGATATGTCACCTATGAAACTTAAGATACAAAAAACGAATGATAACAAATATATTTTGGGTAAATGGTGTACGTGGCAAGTTTCACCTCTCCAACTTAAGTTACACAAAATAACTTTCAGTCACGATTCCTCCTCAGTAATCAAGGCAGAGCAAAGGTGCATATCATTTTCTTGTGTCCTGGTTGACCACACCAACCACAATTATTAGGCTTCCTCCTTTTTCTAGGTCCCTGAAGTTTGACAGAGAAAATTGTCGAACAATATAACGCTACAATATTTATTGAAATATGCATGGCGTATGTAGTTTTCATACCTTATGCTCCTCAACAAAAAGTTTCCTTTTCTTAGGGGGCCTACAAGGTGGTTTTCTGGCTTTTGGAGGGAGTATTTCAGGACTATCTGTCACTTCCTTTGGTAAATCAAGATCATCCGGATCAGGCAGGGGTATAATAATTCCCTTGATCGTATCCATCCACCTTTGTTTAACGTGTGCTACAAAAACCTATGTTTTGTACGCCACCCCTCGAAACCTGGATGCCGCAATTGCATGCCGGCAAGGCTAACATGACAACCGTATCCGCCAAGACTGGATGTCACTTCAAACTTCCACGTCGAAAGTGGCAAGACCAGTAGACCAACCGACTTTTCCACCTGGTCTAGCAACCATTTTTCTATTTCTTTCACAACATCTCCTTCCATCATTGAAATCGTACACCATCTTCTCTCAAACCACCTGCTCAACATCCGACGGATTAATTATAGAAACGCCACAATAGGACAGTCCCTAGTAGGAATAAGGGCATTGTTTAGAGATTCGAAAATGTTGGAAGACATGAGATTGTATTTGTTACCCTCAAAATGCGCTCTTGTCCAATGCTTAACAGGAATACCCTCTAAATATTTCCAACAGTGGATATCAACCTGCTTGATCTGCTTATACGCTTTTTTAAATTCTGAGACTCTGAAAGCTTCAGCAGATCTGCCCACCATTTCCTTCTGATTCCTCTTTTTGTACCTTGCGTTCACATTCCTCTTTAAGTGTTCAAGACAAGCTCCGTGGTGTGCACGTGGAAACCATTGATCTTTTTCCGTGTAAATTAAAGTGCATCTGTCTGATATGATTGTAAGGTCAGAACCATCTTCAACAATTGACGCCACCCTCTCAAAAAACCAACTCCACGACTCGTTGTTCTCGATGTTAACTATAGCAAAGGTTATGGGGAATATTTGGTAATTTGCATCTTGTCCACTAGCGGTAAGGAGAACGCCTTTGTATGTCCCAAACATGTGTGTCCTATCCACCACCAATACCTTACGCAAGTACTTCCACCCATCGATACATGCCTTCAAAGCCATAAACGCAAATTTAAATCTCAGTTTACCTTTCCATCTACTTCGGTGTCTATGTCGGTAACACTACCAGGATTAACTTTTGTTAGAAGATAAAAGTAAAGAGGAAACAACTTGTAAGAACTTTCCTCTGTACCATGAGCCGCCTCAATTGCCAATTCCCTTGCTTTCCAACACTTCCAGTATTTAGCAGTGCACTTGAACTGTGTCCTCAATGTCTCTGGTATTTCAAAAGCGCGGGGTCCAACATCTTATGTTTCATACTTAGACCTCAATAGTGCCGCTATAACTTTTGATGTTGCGTGCTTCTCTAACTATCCTCTAAATTCTGCGGTACATGTGTGTAAAAAAGTAACCTTCCTGACCACATACATCTCTGAAATCCCCAAATGAGCAGCCATAACCCTCCAATCACATCTACTACCATAACAACGTGCAACGATATAATGCTTATAATGCCTATGGAATTTGAACCTAAAAATTTTTTGTATAGCAAAGATAGCCAATGCCACTTTAAATTGTTCCTTGCTCCCAAATATTTTTCCCATGTGGATATCGGAATCATGTTTGCTCAAATTAATGTCAAAGTTAATATAGCCACTACTTTTCATGTCATTAAACATAGGAGGCACATCCGCGTAGCCAAAAATTTCAGTCATCTTGATGCATTTTTTCAAGAGTTTCACTCCACTATATTTGCTGTCACTGCCTACATCGGGAGGAGGGTCAATAAAGTCTTCATCGTTATAAATACTTGAGTTTCGGGTGAGAACAACCGTAGGTGGATGTTCAATGAAGTCATCATTCTCATCGAAATGCACATTTCTGGTGGAAGCAACCTTTGTTTGATGATTCACAAAATCATCATCATCAATACTAACTACTTTTCTGGTGGTTGTAGCCACAAGTGGATTATCCACAAAGTTATCATTAGTAGTAACAAAATTACTCTTGAAAGCTACCTTAGATGGATGGATACAAAATCATCATTTTCATTGATAAGACTGTTTCGACTCTATGGTTCCCTTTTTTTGAGCGGTGTTTCTATGACAATGTCATCGACCACCCTTTCAGATTCATGTACACTTCTAGACGTTGATGTGTACATCGACGAATCATCAACAAAATCAGCTTCAGAAGGAGCACTTCGGTTGCTCTTCCTACTGCTACCACACTCGGATCCTCCTTCAGATACAGGGTTCTCGGACCTTACCCTTGACCCTTAACTCCGACTACAGGATCGTGTCCCTGTGTCCACCTGACTCTCCTCCCTCTTCCACCTGACTCTCCTCCCTCTTCCTCATTATCCGATTGCGTATTGCCAACGTCCAAAACAAAATCATTCCAATAATCAAAGTCATAATCTTCCGAGTCTGTTTCTTCAGCATCTTTTTCATTGCTCAGATTTGTCTCCTGCACTACTTCCTCGTCACTTAAATTTTCTCCTTCTTCATTGGGGACATTGCTCATGTTGATGATATTGATGACATGTTCTTCCTCATTGCCCCCATTTTGTTCCTCCTCATTCGTGGCATTGTTGACGCAAGTCACATTAGTCACATTTGCTTCTTCCTCTGTGACATTTTCTGCTTCGATATGAAGATCAACTTTTGTACTCCTTGACATAACTGCCTTTCAGTGGCGGAGGCACATTGAATCATGTGGGTGCAATTGCACCAGCAAAATTTTGTAATTATTTATAACTTTTATAAAAAATTTAAATATATATGAATTTGAACCCATTAAATTTTTATGTTTGACCCCAACTCTTGACACCACTAACTTAAAATAATATTTTGCCCAATAACTAAAAGTGTAAAAGAAACTTAATAATATGCTAAATGAAATGTAGGCCCAAAACCAGCCCAATTATATGATTTGTTTACAAAAAAATAACCTAAAGAGTAAAGATATTATTTGACGATTGTTCTTTTACAGAGAACGATTTCAGCTTTCGTTTTTGTGAGAAGCTTTTCTCAATTTTAGGTAATTTTTTACATATTATTTTTTTTCAGTTTTTGCTTTTTGACAATTGTTTTACTATTTGATACAAAGTAATTCTTTGCTTATAATTGTTTTTAGGTGAATTCAAAAGTAATGGATCGATATTTAAAAAGAAAATCCCCAACACCTCAAGATGATTTGGAAGATTTACCATGGGATCCGGCTCATAGAAAACCAATATTGGATTATTATCCTAATCAAAGAGATGAGGTAAGACACAAGTATTTGACAAGAGGAACTTGTCAACCTCGTGGCCATATTTTTCCACAAAGAAAGATAGGAAATTTACAAAGACGGTTTAATCCACAGTGGTTTGATAAGTATGGTGATTGGTTGGAGTATAGCATGGAGAAAGATGAAGCTTTTTGTTTGTGTTGTTATTTATTTAGAGATCACGTTGAAAAACGAGGTAGGAATGAAGCATTTATATCAGAGGACTTTTGTGGTTGGAACAAGGCCAAAAGATTGGAAAATCACGTCGGTGATGTGGGTAATTTACACAATAATGCCAAAAGCAAGTGTGACTACTTGATGAGAAAAGGCCAATCCATCAAACATTCTCTCCATAAGCAAACCGATATTGTGAAGAATGAGTATCATATCAGATTGAATGCTTGAATTGATACTTCTAGGTTCTCGTTACATCAAGGATTAGCTTTTCGTGGTCATGATGAATCTGAAGAGTCGGCTAATCAAAGAAATTTTTTAGAGCTTGTGAAACATACTGCCAAACAGAATGAATCTATAAAAAAGGTTGTGGTGAATATTGCTCCCAAGAACAACCAAAAGGTGTCTCCTCCAATTCAAAAGGATATTGTGCATTGCTTTGCAGAAGAAGTGATTTAGTCTGTTATTCAAGAAATCGATAATGATGTCTTTGGCTTGCTAGTTGATGAATCTGCAGATACAAAGAGCAAATGGCGGTGGTTTTATATTTTGTTGATAAACATGGGATCATCAAAGAAAGATTTATCGGTGTAGTTCATGTGAAGGAAACTTCCGCGATGTCTCTGAAACATGGTATTGATTATTTGTTTGCTAAATATGGATTGAGTTTGAAGAAAGTTAGAGGATAAGGATATGATGGAGCTACAAATATGAAGGGAGAATTCAATGGATTAAGATCAATAATTGTGAAAAAAGTAGTTCTGCATATTATGTTCATTGTTTTGCTCACCAGCTTCAGTTAGTTGTTATGGCAATTAATGTGTTAGTATTTTAGTAGGTTTTTAGTCCGGTTTTCATTTGAGATCTATAGTTTTTAGTATGTATTCGGGTTGTTTTGACGCGGTTCTGTATTCCTTGTTGTTTTTACAGGATTTGAGCTTGAATGTGCGAAAAGGAAGCATTTTGGATGGATTTCATGTCTCGAAGGAAGTGTTCGTGCAAAGCTGGAAAATACTCGGAATTTTGGACACAGATCGACCGATCCAGACATGGATCGATCGATCCCTGTCTCAATTTGCGGACCGATTTTACAAAGAACCAGACCGAATTTATTTCGAACCGGATTTTACCTAAAAGACCTAGACTCGAGTTTTTCCTTTCATTAGGCAATTTTTCAGACTTAGAGAGGAGATANTTTTGGACACAGATCGACCGATCCAGACATGGATCGATCGATCCCTGTCTCAATTTGCGGACCGATTTTACAAAGAACCAGACCGAATTTATTTCGAACCGGATTTTACCTAAAAGACCTAGACTCGAGTTTTTCCTTT
>OVAN01010307.1:0-14156 GCA_900406275.1 Anastatica hierochuntica | reverse complement strand
AAAGATCGACAGATCAAGCAGTGAGTAAAAAGGTTAATAAATAAGAAATATGAAACTAAGAGATAAACAGATTACGAAACGAAACAAGTTCATAACAAAAGTGAATCAATACGAAACAGATTGCGAAGTGACATGCATTTAACGGTGATAAAGTAATAAGATTCGAAAGAATATGTTAACGTGAACGAATACAGAATGAATACGAGAGCGAATCAAAAGTAAAAAGAAAAACGTAAATGAAGAACGATTAGACAGATACAGATAACAAAGAAAGTTAAGGGATCTTATTCGAATTCGTGATCGGAGCGTGCACAACCGGTGTTAAGCCATGGCCGCGAGAGCTGTTGGCGACGATTACCTAGAACTACAACGTAGACTCGTAACCCAGTTGAGACGCAGCTCGCTAACGAAAACAAAGTAAGAATCCTACTTTTTTCTAAATGTTTTGCGGTGACGAAAAGTTGTTGTGATTCTAAGTCCTCCTTTATCTCTTCCTTCGCACCCTTTATATAGGACTTCGTGGGTTTGGCTCGTTTCCTTTCTCGTCCTAATTCGTGCATATCTTTTCATGGAAATATTCCTTTTTCCCTGATTTTCCTATATCTTTTCGAGATCCTTCCTTATCTTCTCAAAGCTTAACATTTTCGCGAAGCCCTAGTGAATCGTCATTGCAAGTGGGCCGGTTCTCGCATGAAAATCGTAAGTGGACCGCTATCGCGGTTTGAGTCCTTTTGGGCCGTTTCGCGGTTAATTGACTTTTACGATTTATCGCGGACAACCGCTTCTCGTAGGAATAAACGGCAACAGCTTCGTGGACCGATAAGGTCGACCATATAGTTTAGACTCTTCTGGTGTTTAAGCTAATTGTCGTTGTTTTATACGATTGATACGAAGTCCACAGAAAGCACGAATCCTTGCGACTATTGTCATGACGGTTTGACAAAAACTCCAATCGAGACGAGACAAGAGACGATCAAGTGACGATTCGAAGGAAATGACGATCGGAAAGGACGTGGTTCAATCAACGGACTACGGCTGAACGTTATCTGCGTCTCAGCGCCAATTGGCGCCAAGGACATAGCTTGGTCTTAGCGCCAATGGGCGCCAAGACAGATCTTCTGTCTTGGCGCCAAGACGGACCTCCGGTCCTGGTTCCAATCAACGTCTAGATCGGCCTCTAGTTCAGTCGTCAATCGGTTCCAAGACTCCTTCGTAGGTTTGGTGTCAATCGGCGTTTAGACATTTCTTCGAAGTGACGCGGTTCTTTAACGCTTTTTGTGGTTTCATATCGCTTCGGAGGACATATCGTGTGGCATCGTGAGAGTTATCCGAGAACCATCGATGGTGGCCTTAGCACTTGGATGCTCTAGTTGTTTGCGGACGGACAGACTTTATGCGGAGATTGGTCGTGATCGACTATCTCCGAAGATTTGAAGCCAGGTCGGGAAGAGACAACCTGAACGATGAGAGTCTCGGAATTTTCAGATACTCTTACGATTCCTGTGTCCGAAGTAGAAAACATCGTTTCCGTAGTCGTTTTCATGCATGATTTCCTCGGGAAAGTTTTTGGCCCCAACATTTTTCTGTGGTCGGGATTAGAGTTAAATGCGAAGAAAGCGAAGATCTCTTGGGACGATGTCGGTTGTCTTCGAGAGGAGGGCGGTTTAGGGTTGCGACCTCTAGGAGAAATGAATAGGATCTTTTGGTTGCGGGTTATCTGGCGGCTATTTACTTCTAAGGATTCCCTTTGGGTCAATTGGATCAAAGTCCATCTCATTCGGCAAGGATCTTTTTGGACAGCCACTGAGGGTTATGGGTCATGGATGTGGCGTAAATTATTGAAGCTTCGAGATGTGGCTTCCCGGTTTCTACGAGTAGTGGTAGGTAATGGACAGGCTGCGTCGTTTTGGTATGATTCATGGTTGCCGGTTGGGCGGTTAGTCGACATTGTAGGGTTTCGGGGGTTTTGGGCTTTGGGGATAGCGAAGGAGGCCACTGTTGTTGATGCATCTGTGATGGGGTGGAGCTTTAGGAGGCAGCGTAAATATCCTCTCAAATTTGTTTTCTCGGCATTACAAAGTGTGGCAATTCCATCAGCTTCTGCGGGACCAGATATGTATGAGTGGCGCCATGCTCTTGATGGTTACAAAGCGATTTTTTCTTCTCGTAAAACATGGCTCCAACTGCGGCAGTCGTGGCATGTGCTTCCATATCTTAATGTGGTTTGGTTTCGTTTCAACAAACCTAAGCATTCGTTTATTACTTGGCTTGCTTTTAAAGATAGGCTCTCTACGGCAACACGAATGGCGCAGTGGAGTGTTGGTCTCTCAACTGTTTGCGTGATTTCTGACCATCCTCTTGAGGACAGGGATCATTTTTTTTGAATGTCTATATTCACCGAGGGTTTGGCATTGTATTGCGCGTGGTTTGTTAAGGCACCATTTCACTTGTATTTGGTATGATGTCGTGGCTTCTCTATTAGCGCCAGCTCTGCCCCCGCGGATTGGTCTGCTAGCTAGGATTGTTTTTCAGAGCATGATCTATCACCTATGGGTGGTCCGCAACAGGATACGGCATCGTGCAGCTCGTATGCATTCTGACGAAGTTGTTCGGCTCATTGATTAGGAAATTCGCTCCAAGATTCTTGCGATTCGAGAGCAAGGCAATGAGGATCTTATGCTTCTCTGGCTAGGTGCTTATATGGCGTAGTTTAATTTGTTTTTTCATTCTTTAAATAGATTAGTTACAGTTTAGCTTAGAATTATTCTTTGTAAAATGGTTTTGTTGCAATTAAGTATTACATTATAAAAAAAAATACACCGCCGATTTTTGAAAACCTTTTAGGTATCCGCTTCTCACTACGTTTTTTGGACTTTTGCTTTTCAACCTCATCACCACCGATGACTTCAAGAGGTATCTCATATTTTTTTGGAATATGTCTCCGTTTTCGTCTGCATACAAGAGAAAGTAAGTAACAATTATACTTTAAATGTAAATATCCAAGACAGGTACAATATGGAACCTCAACATTTTGAACAACGAATGATAGTGGACGAGTGTAAACAATTGTTTTCCAATTGTTTTTAACCTCTTCGTCATTGGACCTTGGCATCTTGATTCACTAATATCTTGTGCATCCCCACCATCCTCTTTCACCTAAATAAAGGAAAAAAAATATTATATTGCGTACACCAAATATTTTTGCCCATTGTATACCTATGGTTGACGACACAATATACACAATATACCTCTTTTTATGTAGTTCTTTGAACATTTGAACCACTCATATATTGACCATCATATGCATCATCCCTTGTGACCTAACATAAGCACAACATACCATTAAATAAGTGTACATCTCAGGTGTACGAATGCAAAAATGCGAAAACGAGGTATCTTAAATTGTACACCATTATATATATATATATTATTACCTCTTCGTCAGTGGTCCTTTGAATGTATGACCCACCAATATCTTCTGCAAGCACTCCATCGTCCTCTTTGCCTTAACAAAATTTATAAAAACCATTAAATAGGTGTACACCTTTTGGCGTACGCAATACCGTCAACACACAATACCTCTTCTTCTGTTGTCCTTGGAATGCCTGAACCACCAATAACTTGATCATCAGCTGCATCATCCCCAGTCAACTAAAAAATCAAAAAAATAATTTATATTGGCGTACACGTAATGGTGTAAGCATAAGCGTATTTTCGATATTTTCACTGACCGTACACCTCTTCTACACAACAGATTATACAAAACGATACCTCTTGCACTGTGTTCCTTTCAATTTCTGAACCACTGATATGTTCTTTAAGAGGTGTACAAAAATAGATTTTTTATAAATATATGTACACCGGTCGAGGTGTTTACCAATCGCACACATAGTGTACAAAAAAATCTTACATGTAATGTTACTTCTTTGTCTTCAGCCATGTTTGTCGAATCCCCTCCTCTTTGAACAGATATTTCCTAGAAATCATCATCCCACATCATTTCATCATCGTCGTCTTCAGATTATAAGATTTTCATTTTTTTTCTTTTCTTGCCGACCACTAGACCCTATAACACCCTTGCCCTTCCTTTTCTCTGGATGAGCCTCAACGGAAGCAGCATGAGTTATATCATCATTCTCCCTTTCCTTGCGTTTTGTGGCCTTGTTGGTGTCCAAGTAGATACTCCTTTATTATACCAACAAAGTTAAAATTCAGTTCAACCTTTAGGGTGGACAGCTGTTGAGTCATCCACTCCTTCAAGTCATCCAGATCAGAATCGCGTACACCAGACTTAGTGGAGCCCTATGTGAGCCCTAGGTGGAGCCATGGTCGATGAGGTAGATGGGCCAACCTTCTTCTTTCCTGGCTTTAGTGTACGTGTAGAAGCACTCGAAGAAACATGCTTCTAGGGACTTGAGCCCACGATGTTGTCTTCTTTCTCCTTCTGAGGGCTTTGGTTGGGGGAGGGGTGGTATGACCTCACTCGATCCTAGCATACCAATTGGAGGCAATAAGAAGTCGCCACCTGAAAAATCACTAGGCATAAATTTGTGCTCCTGACGCATTAGCATCAATATATAGGAAACTTCTTCGTCCTCAACTTCGTCTTCCCAATGCTTACCCCCAAAGAGATATCTTATTACACAACCAGCTGATTAAAAATGTAAACTAGACGAAGGCTAAGTTTTCCATATGAGCATTGTCTAAAAACTGTAGGGTGTACACCATTGCGCATAAAAAGTAAAAAAAACGGGATGCATCACAAGTCACCTGGAGATCCGCCTCAACTTCTAATATTTCTTGAAGAAGTAAGTTTGTTACTATAGGTTTGCATGCATTGGGATCCTCCACAATGTACTCAAAGGTGGTTGTTTTCTCTGCTTCTGGAACCCTTTCAAGCAGAAGAGGGATGCACTTGAAAGCTATTGATTAGAGTGCTAGAGGAAAAACACAGCAGGCGCTTGTTTGCTATTGTTGTCTGATGTGTAACTCACCCAATATATTTGGAACATATGCAGTTCTTATTGGAGGACCAAAACGAGACAGTGGTTTTTTAAACTTTCTCTTCCCCATGGATACTCAAGAAAGTATTCGATATCAGATAACATCTCAACATATTTTGCAGTCTGTTTCAAACATTTTTGGGTTCACATACGAACACCGTCAACAATTGCAATCATCATAAGAGGGAACCATTTCCACTCTTGCAAATCCGGATCATTAAGCAAGCCAAGAAAATCTTCAACGTTTGATTCTTTTGCTGAACCAAATAGATTAGTCCACATTGTCAATGGTGTCTCAGAGCCTAATTAAGTGTGTTCCGGAGGGATTACTCCACATGATAAGCCTATTACTGGAGCGAATTCGCGAAGAGAGAATCAAGAGGATGAGACCCGTATATAGTCATCATCTCGTACTTCTTCTTCATGACCATTTGACGAAAAAGGAGGTCGTGTATGAGTTTGGAGAGTTATTGCACCTCAAACGTGTAATCTAAACAATTTCCCAAATTGAGAATCAAGCGGCATTTTCAGTTCAATGTGCTCCTTCAAAGCTTCTGCAACAGATCTCATCACATTCGCCTTCGAATATACGTTCAATCGAGGACTTGTTGAATATCATCCATAACAGTAAAGCCTCTCTAGAAGTTTCGTCGAGTTTCCAGAGGTTGAGGCGGCCATTTTTACAATTTGTATATGAAAATCAGAATACACATTTCGGAATTCAATCTCATTTTCGAGCAAAATATACCATGTACAAAATAGTTGCAGAGCCTTAAACACATACAAGGGAAAAAGCAGTTGCAAAGATCTAAAGAGCCCTAAATCATGAGTGCACCGTAAACTTCTCAGTTCTGAATTAATTGGAATCAAAACTTTTATCTTGCCTTCCACCGCTTCCTGCACTCGCAACTGCTCCATATCAATCATATCGACTCCGCAATGTCCTGATTTCCTCCATTCTCCAATCGGAAAGTGTACTTGAAGGTTTATTGATGGTAATCGCACCAAGAAATGGTTCGATTTATGTGAAAATTTTTCTTTTGTTCTCGTGAGAAACAAAAAAGTTTCCTTTTCTAAAAAAGTGTATACACACAACAAATGTATACATACAACCAAATGTACATGTCAAAAATTATACAAAATGTCCTGTATTTTTAGAATAATTTTTAAATAATCATTTACAGTAATGGTAGTTTCGTTATTACGAAATACAGAAATGGTGAAATGGAGAAATTTTTTTGTCTCTAACATACTTTTACAATAAAAACTCAAAGGTGCCTACTTTTACAATTAGAAACTTAGAAACTACCCACTCACCAAGTTTCCCTTAGAAATATGAGAATCATACCGGTTATTTTTAGTTTTTATTTGGTTTTAAAAGATAATTCATATATATATATATATATACGCGCTCACAAAAGCCTAGAGCTCGAAAAATCCTATGTGGCACGTTATTAGCGACTTGCGATCTTAGGAAATTTTTTTGCTTACGTGGCAATTTCTAATTCGTCTTATTTTTTGGTCAATCTATTTCGTATAGTACATATGTCTAACTATTATTGGTGGCCGTTTTGTTAAGTCCGACTATCATCACCTATTATCGAGTCTTAAACCCTAATTTTGTTCCTATATATATCTCTAACCTAATTTTGTTCCTATATATATCTCTAACCTCATTGTGTACATTGTCGTTCATCACAAAAATAAAGGTTCATACAACCCCTCCTTTTTACTCGTTCAACTTTTTTTCCATAAAAATTTGTAGGTTTGCTATTTTTTTAGAAGAAACACAAAGAAATTTCGTCGAGGTCAAGGATTTTACGGCTTTGTTAGGTCAGTATCACGACACTTCTAATATTCTCTGGTTGACATTAGTGGTTGGTAATGAACTTTGTACGTAGCACTTGGTTAAATTGTTTGTTTTCTTTTCCTTTGTTATTATCTTGCTTATGTTTAGTGCATTAATCTAATCTTTTAATTTTTTTGTTTGGTTTTCTTTTTACTCATCTTTTTTAGGTTGATCTTCGATTTCTGTTTCGGTTAAATTAAACAACTCAGTACCACAACCTAATTAAAAAAACCATGCTCTGTACATAATCGAAACCATGCTCTGTTTGTCCTCTCTTTCTTTTTGTTCTCCATCATTATTATCATGTACAACTAGAATATCGTGAAGCTAGCAAATCATCCGAAAAAGAGAAATTCTAACCCTAAATTTTAGATCCCGAAACCCTAATTGCTTTTCTATATAAATATATAACCCTAACTTTTAGATCAAATATAATTAGTTAATGCCTTCTTTGGTGGAGACCCGTCGAGCATCTCTTCTCTTTCTTCTAGCTTATTGGTAGCTTAGACATTCTTCTTTTAAGTTGATATGGTAATGTCTCTTCTTACTCTTTAAAGGAAAAAAACCAAAAGTCTAGTCTCTACCTAAGACTAGACATATTACCCGAACCGGAAGAACCGAACCGATCCGAACCAAGATATGGGTTTCAATTCGGTTTCGGGTCTATAATAATAATCGAATGGGGTAATAATTTTTGCAAACGGTTCTCGGTTTGGTTTGGTTAGGAACCAAGAACTGAAGGAGACCCGAAGAGTACCCGAACATATCTTAGGTATTTGCATTTTCATACGTATTTCATACATATACAAATATGCTATATACTATAAACCTAAATCTAAATACTAAAGTTCTAATTATTTTTTTTCGACAAACCCTAATCTCATCGGAGACGGAGCGTCTTCCCCTCTTCTTTGATTCCCCAAATATAATCAATTTATCTTCTTCTCACTAAGTCGCTCACATTCATCTCATTCTCAAGTAAATAGAACTCATCCTCTCTTGATTGATTTTGATTCTCTTCGATTCTGGTAGTTATCATTCATCTCATCAATCATCAATTCATTATATTTAGCTTTGTTGATTCTAAGTCTTTATCATCTTCTCTTAGATTCTCGGTTTTTCGTAGTCTTCTCTCACAATATCAAACCAATTATATTTGATTCTCACAATCACAATATTAGCTTCTCTGTTGTAATTCGAGAGTCATTTCGAATCTTCGATGATTGCAGTTGTGATTTTAAGTTTCAGTTTCACATATAAACTTGAAACCAAAGTCTGTAGTGAATTAGTGAATTAGTGTATCTATCTTTGTCTTAGTAGTGAAACCAAACTTCTGATTTTATTATAGTATAGTAAGTTAGTAACTTAGTGTGTCTATGTCTCTCTCTTAGTAGTGAAACCAAACTTCTGATTTTACTATAGTGAATTAGTGACTTAGTCTTAGTGTGTCTCTGTCTCATGTTCTACTTATTGCATTCACATATCTAATCTAACTCTTGTTTGTTATTCTTATGCTGCAGATGGATTCATCCACAAATCCTCCTATATTTGATGATGTTGAGAACATGAATGCATCTGAACTAGATATACAGGAAGAAGAAAAAATACTGGAAGGTTTGAACCTAACACTTATGCAAAAAAAGGAAAGAATCTCCAGGAGGAGCGTTTAAATCCAAGAAGAAGCAAGTAGTACAAGAAACGTCTTGGGTTTGGGAACATTTTACATGGTTGGAAGACAACAACAAGAAATATAATTGTCACCATTGTGGAAGGGAAATGGCATGCCCTACAACTTCTGGAACATCAAATATGTCGAAGCACCTCAGATCATGCCAAAAGTGCCAAGAATTCATGGAGTCTCACAATCAGAATAAGCTACATTGTGAAGGTTATGATGGTGCTATTATGTTTGGACGGGTATCTGAGGCCGTTTTTAAAGATGCGTCTAATGAGCTTATGGTTCTAGCTCAACTTCCATTAGCCTTCATAGAGAGCTTGACGTGGAGAATTTTCTGCAATAAAGTCCAGGTATATAAGCCACATTCCAGAGGACTGCGACCAGAGATATAATGAAGATGTTTGTTCAAAAGAAAGAGGAGATGAGAAATCAGATTGGCAATAAGAGAGTCTCACTAACAACTGATATATGGATTGCTCCAACTACTTCTCATAGCTACATGGTGGTTACAGCTCACTGGATTGATTCTGCTTGGTGCCTAAGAAAGCTCATAATTGGATTTAAGAATATTTCAGATCACAAAGGCAAAACCATTGCATCTGTTCTTCTTGATTGTCTAGCCGATAGGAAGATCAAAAGGTATTCACTATCACACTGGATAATGCTACAACCAATAGTTCTGCCCTTAGAAAGTTTAAGGTTGGATTCTCTGTCTCAGGTAATGATTCAATGGTTTTAGGTGGTGAGTACTTTCACATGAGGTGTGCTGCTCACATTTTAAATTTAGTTGTTGAGGATGGTTTAAAGGATGTGGTTCTAGTGTAGCAGTCATTCGCAATGGAATAACTTACTTGAGATCATCAACAGAAAGACTAAAGTCCTTTGAACTAAAGGTTGACACTAGTAGGATTAATAGAGGGAACTTGCCTATAGATGTTAAAACAAGGTGGAATTCCACTTATTTAATGCTTACTAGATGTTTAAAGTTCAAGGTTTTCTTTGATACAATGGAAGTAGAAGATAAGGTTTATAATAACTGGTTTAATGAGAAAGTAGATGGGGAAAAAAGGATAAGACCACCAACCAAGAAAGACTGGGAATCAATAGATAGATTAGTTAAGTTTCTAAGAATCTCTTACCATTCTACTTTGGTTGTTTCAACATTAGAATCTGTTAATGCTCATAGGTGTTATGCAGAGATTGTTACTATTGACAGAAATCTGAAACTTCTTTCCCAATATTATGATGAAACTATGAGAGACAAGGCTGAAGCAATGAGAGCAAAGTTTGACAAATACTGAGAATGTTTGAAACAAATTAACAGGCTGCTAATAGTTGCAAGTGTATTGAATCCTACAAACAAGATGTGTTTTGCTACATTATGCTTTGAAGACCTTTATGGAAAAGGTAGTCAGGATTGTGTACTGCTTGATAACTCTGTAAAGCAGGTAATGGAGAAACGTTTTGAAGAATATAGCTCTGCATTCACTAAACTAGAGAGAGTAGGAGTAAGAAACAAAGGGTTCACACAGTCTCTGTCAACAGGCACATCTTCTCAAAGTGTAGAACAAGAGAATATGGGAGCCGATGTAGATGATGGTTATGCACGGTATGAGAAGATAGATTTTCTGTACAAGAAGATGGTTACTGAAAAAGGAATTAAGGATGCAAGTAATGAGCTTGATCTTTACTTTAAAGAAAGCGTAGTGAACCCAAACTTTATGGTTGGAACACATTTTGATGTCTTATCATGGTGGAGACTGAATTCTCCTAAGTATTCAATTTTGTCTGAGATTCCTAGAGATGTATTTGCCATGCAGATATCTTCAGGTACTTTGGAATCAATATTTAGCACAAGTGGTCGTGTGTTAGACCCTTACAGAAGCTATCTAACTCACTACACCATTGAAGTTCTAATGTGCACTGAGCAATGACTCAAAAGTTATGTCCATCTAAAAGAAAAAGGAAGAGAAACAACTACTATACAGATCCTTCAAGAAATTGAGCTACAAGATTAGTTTGAAAGAAGTAAAATGATTTCTGTTTTATTTAGAGTTATTAGTCTTAAATTTTTAGCATTCTATTTTACTTTTAAGGTTTAACATTCTGTTTTTTTTAGAGTTTAACATCTCTTTCAACAACCACTAAGCTCTTGAAATTGGAAGTATCAGGTACATGTTACTTTATCAGTTTCTCTTCTTAAACAAGATGTACATGTTCTTCAGTTCTTATCTTCTTATATTGTTTTTCTTGTTAACCATTTTGAGATTATGCTCTTCTCACATACTATTAGCTTGTTGGAAAATGGATGCTTGTTGTTGATTTGCAACTCAGATCTGGTGTTAATGTTATCTTGGAGATTGGAGAGTTTAAGACAATTATGCTAGTTGGTCAGGTCTATGTCTTTGTCTCTTTTTTTTGTCTTTGAAAGATTAAACATTGGATTTTGCAGTTTGTAAGTTGTATTTGTACTATCGTTGGATTGTTATTGGTATGTAAACTTTGAAGTTTGGATAATCATTTGACTATTTTTTGTTACAATTCGGGTATTTCTTCATAATTCAGGTCCAAGTAACCAAAAATAACCGGACCCAATAGAGAACAGAAAAAATATGTTGTAATTCGGTCACACTATCAAGTACCCAGAACCGACCCGAACCGGTGAAAAACCGAACCGACCCGAACCAAAATCTCTTCAATTCCTATATGGATACTAAAGTTTAGGAACCGAACTACCTGATATCCGAAAGAACCAATCTGACCCGACCCGAGGAACCGAACGTCCAACCCTAGCTCTACCGTAACAAGGAGAGTTTGCTTCCATTGCTTAAGTTCCTTCCATGACATACCATGATCGTGAAAGGTATTGATCTATTCATAGAATGTCTCTTCTCAATTGATAGGATGTGTGTGTGTGTGTATATATATATATATCTTTTAAGAAATGTGATGTTGGTGTTTGGGATGACACTTTACGAGCTATTCACTATAATCTCTGTTGATATAAGCTTGAAGAAAGAGGAAACTTGAGTAGTAAGTTATCTCAAACCTTATCCGAGTTATGGATAAAGACAAAGAATATTTAGGAGATATCTAAATATTATAATTCCTTTTAGGTTTAGGAGTCTTATGTCTTATAAATAGAAGTTGAGCTAATGATATTAGGTTTGAGAGAGTTTAGAGTTTTTTGAGTGCTTTAGTTTTTGAGAGATTTCTCTAAGGCAATAAAGAGTTTCTTTTGATCGATTCTTTGTGTGAGTGTTATTAAGTTTCTTCAATTGGTATTAGATCTTAAAAACATCATAAGAATCGAAGGTGTTAGAAGTTAACTCTTTGCGACAATTTTCTCAAAGCTTTCGACAAAGTTCTTTGCGAAAAAGTTCTTAAAACATGGGAGATGTAACACCTGTAGCTCCGGCTGCAGAAACATCGAAGGCTAAAGATGGAGGAAATTCATCCATTAAATGTCCAATGTTAAGTTCAACCAACTACACCGTATGGGCAATTAGGATGAAAGTTCTTCTCAAAGTCAATAAGGTTTGGCAAGTTGTAGAAAACGAAAAGGATGATCCAAAGGAAAACGACTTAGCCATAACTCTGCTCTTCCAATCCATTCCTGAAGCATTGATCCTTCAAGTTGGAGGACTTGAAACTGCGAAAAAGGTATGGGATACTATAAGGGCGAGACACGTTAGAGTAGAACGGGTAAAGGAGGCTCGATTGCAAACTCTAATGGTTGAGTTTGATCGATTAAGAATGAAGGAGACAGAGACGATCGACGAGTTTGCGGGCGAAATATCTGAAATATCTTCAAAATGTTTGGCCTTAGGAGAAGATATAGAGGAATCAAAGCTGGTCAAATTTTTTTTTGAAGAGTCTCCCGTGCAAAAAATACATATATATCGTTGTTCGCTTGAGCAAGTTCTTGATCTCAAACACACAAGTTTTGTAGTATCGTAGGTAGACTCAAGACCTACGAAGAACGTGTTTGTGATGAAGAAGACACGTTAGAAGATCAGAACAAACTCATGTATGAGAAACCAGAGTCGCAAAATACTTTTCAAGCACAAAGAAATCAAACCTACGTCGAAAACTTTAGGGGAAGAGGGCGTGGAGACCGCTCAAGAGGAAGAGGTCGTGGGAGATTTGGTACAAGAGACTTATCTGAAGTAGAATGTTTTCGCTGTGATAAATATGGACACTATGCTTCAAAGTGTCCAGATCGATTATTGAAGCTGCAAGAAGCACAAGAAACGACACTAAAGATACTGAGGAAGCTGATGAGTTGATGATGCATGAGGTAGTTTATCTGAATGAAGACAAGGTTGTGCCCCAGAATTATCAGGCGAATAATGAAGAAGATGATACATGGTACCTCGACAATGGAGCGAGTAACCACATGACAGGAAACCGAAGGTATTTGTCTAAGTTGAATGCGTCGATCACTGGTAAGGTGAGGTTCAGAGATGATTCCAGGATTGACATCAAGAGGAAAGGAACAATCAAACTTGTTGATAAGAATGGGGAAACAAGAACCGTAACCAATGTGTATTTCATCCCGGACCTATAAAGAAACATAATAAGCTTAGAACAGGCCATTGAATCTGGATGTGATGTACGAATGAGAGGAAATAATCTCACATTACATGTCAAGAAAGGAAAGTTATTGATTCAAACGATCAGATTATGGAACAGGTTATGCAAGGTCAACATGGGGACGAGTGATACAAGGTGCCTTATGTCGACGAGTATGGACGATTCGAGTAGATGGCATGCCCGCCTGAGGCATCTAAATATCGAAACAATAAAATCAATGCAGCAAAAGAAGCTAGTGCTAGGACTCCCATATGTTGATTCTGGAAAAGAAATTTGTGAATCTTACCTTCTTGGAAAGCAGACGAGACAAATCTTTCCTCAAGCCACTAAGTTTAGAGAAACTCATTCGCTTGAACTCATTCATGGTGATATTTGTGGTCCCATCACTCCAACCACAAGTGCTGGAAATAGATATATTTTTATACTTATAGACGATCATTTAAGATACATGTGGACTATATTGCTACAGGAGAACGGTGATGCATTTAGCAAGTTTAAAGGTTTTAAATCCGTAGTAGTTCAAGAAATGGGAAGAAGGATTCTAACCTTTAGGACAAACAGAGGTGGGGAGTTTGTCTCTCAAGAATTTAACTCATATTGTGAGGCTTCAGGAATCAAAAGACATTTCACTGCACCATACTCTCCACAACAAAACAAAATCATAGAACACAGAAATCGGATGCTAATGGAAATTACTAGAAGCATATTTAAACACATGAAGATTCCAAATTTCTTATGGGGAGAGACGGTAAGGCATTCGACATATCTACTCAATATAATTGCTACAAGAGCACTTAAGGATAAAACGCCTTACGAGCTCTATAGACACTACAAGAAACAGGTGGAATTGCGAGGAAGGTTTTACTCGCAATTCACTCGCTAATCGTGATTTGCGAGTGATTTGCGAGTAAAACGGACGGATCGCAACTCGCTTCTCGTAAATGATTTTCAGTCGCAAGTTACTCGCAAATTTACGAGGAACAATTTTACTCGCAAATTCCTCGCAAATTTGCGAGTAATTTGCGACTGT
>OVAN01010306.1:4508-15602 GCA_900406275.1 Anastatica hierochuntica | reverse complement strand
TTTAAAAAGGGAGGGAGTGGGTGTACGTACACTCGTATACTCCCACATTTTTAAAATATCCGCCTTGTACTCGATATTTTTAAAAGTTTTCCGATAATAAGAAAACGCAATAAGATTTCCAGCAAGCCTCGCAATTCTTTTTCATCGCAAAAACACATCTTCTCGTAGATGACTTTACGGCTACCATAGCAATCCACGATTCTCTAAAAAACGCCCAAGCAATCAACTATCATATAACCTTGAAACGGAAATCATACGATAATATCTTAACACCAAAACCTAGTAGTAACCGAAATGGTTAACGGAAAACTTAAACTTGTCGACGACCGACCAAGTTCAATACGTTCCATAATTCACTCTAAGACCGCAACGTTTTACCCATGAAACACGGCACACAAGGAAAAACTCGTAACAAAGCTCTTCGAGCTATACGAAACATCCTTAACTATACATGAAATAAATTTTGGGGGGCCGAACTCTTCGCAAAGCAAAGCAAACGAAGCCGCTTATTCCCAGGGATAAATTCACGCGACCCTTTGATCATAATTCCTCGCCAACAAATCAAACGATTTGACATCCAAATGGAAACGATAGTTTTGGCTGCAAGTATCCGCAAACAAACCAAAACGTTTCTCTGCCGTAAGGATAACAAAATCTTTGCGACACCGCACATCATCAAGCCCGCGAATTTTTGAGCACGAAACGTGGCAGACGAAAGAAAAACCAACCCTCGGCATCGCGAGACGTCGCAGACGCCCGAAAAACTGTTTTTCGACGAAACATCTTCCCCGATAAAAAACACCTTCAGGGAAGACCCAACAGTCATACGCACTAAACATCTCCTAAAACACGTATTCTTCGCGAAGACTCATACAAGGTAGTAAATACCGATAAGTTTGCTACTGATCAGAACAAGCTCCCAACGTCCTAAACAGACATAGCCATCTCATAGAGATAGCTCTCGTACATCCGACTAGGATAATAGCGCACTATAAAACAAATCAAAAATTTTGGTCAGCAGTTCCAGACGACTTAAAAATTTTCTCCGGAGAGATGCTCGATTCCGGCCAGACGAGTCGTATAAGTCGAGAACATATCGCGGACTCTAAATCGGTACGGAGCCGGGATTAGTCACCACACCCCCTAAACCGAGAGTAAAACTAGGTCTTGCCATAAACCCAGCACACTGGTCTCTAACATCTCTAGGCATGAAATCTAACTGATACGAAAATCTTAAACCATGTGTCTTCGTTCCTATCAAAACGCTCGCAAAATTCTACGGAATTTTGCAATGTCGAAAACGAGCAACGCATAGGACGATCAACAAAAAGAGTTAGATACGAGATGACAACTCGTACTGTTCCCTATACATTGTGACAAATCGCAAAACTCGTACACTAAACTGCATCATTCATTAACATGAAAACCGCGAGAGCGGCGGGGATTCGAAGCCACAAACGGCCAATCAAATTAATCTAAAAATGGCCATGCTCGGCCAAAATATACGCAAACGGCCACACGCGGCCGGAAAACAAATGAACGATAAGAAAGGGAACGTATTCCCTCGACGTGCGAACATCTTGAAAGAAACCGGATATCGAAAATCCGTTCATATCGGATGGGTTCGGGTACTTATCAACCGCGTCATCCTCGCACCGAACAGAGTTACCGACTTCTTTCGTATCCGGGGAAACGAAAATTGGATCCCAGTAACTCCGAATCCTCCCTCCGATTGAAGGATCAAAGACTCCACGTTCTCGCGCCTATCCATATGACCGGTTAGCCTATCGGTCTCGGCATGATAAGAGTAACCAGAACCCCAGATGCACTGTAATGCGCCTACCGAATCACTGCATTCGCGGAACTCTTCAAACGACTAACGCGCGCACTCGTACTTATCAAAGCTGGTCGCTGACTGGATCGAACGTTTGGCTACGACTGAGGCAACCACTAGCTCCACTCTCCGAACAGATAGCTTGACCCCTTCAGCCTGCCGAGACAAGAATCCTCCATATCTGAATCTTGCTCATTACTCTCTCGGTGACCGCCAAGGCAAGATTGTTGTCATGAACGCCCATCAATGAATCGAGGGAGCTCGCGGTCGCGGCAAAACGAGCCTAAGAATCGGCGTGCAAAGCGACCCTCGACTCATACACGACCTCCACGATCATGCGGCTTTATGTTGGCGTTGAGACGACAGAAGCATTTTTAGGCCGCTCCTTCGAAATTCTCTCCTAAGAGCTAGCAATAACCACCGTCTCGCTCCATGGGACTGAACTGGGCTCGTCCCATTGTGATGATGAAGGTCGTTAGGTGCTGACTAGGGTCAGTGGTTCCTCCACACTTTGGAATTCTCACCTTTTCGAGGTGCGGGATGCAGAAAAGCATGATTCGGCTCGTGAATGGCAAGTTCTGTAATTCTCAGAGGACTCGGTCAATTTCCAGCGTTGAGATTATAGATTGATAGGTGCTGGAATTCTTATCCTGCAGGCCCTGATTCATGAGCTCGAGCTCTCTATCCTTTTCGAGGCATGTTAAGACAAGGTGGTCAGAAGAGTGTTCGGGGAGTGCGTTTGGAGTTGCGTAGCTAAGTTCGGGTCTCTCTTTCGGGGGTGATGGAGCAAGCATGGGTGTTCCTTGGTATTTGCGACATGGTTTTCTGTGACGTTGGTGTGTCCTCAAAGAGGTTTCACCGCTAGCTCGATAATAACCCTTGTGAGGCTCTCCTTAGGGTCGTAGGGAATCGTTCGCCAGGGGCTCTCCGATAGAAAGAAGAAGGTGAGGTAAGAGCTTCAAATTGTGCGTTGGTAGTTTACGCCATTCCGTTTACACTGTGTAACAGATGCGAGAGGAGAGTCGTGACATCAGAAGAAAAAGGAAGACTTATTTCTGCGAGTAATCCTGGTTGAAGTCAGTTGCTTCCCACATCAGTGATTCTTAACTCCAAAGTTTTGTGTTAAGGCATCAGCGAAGATTGAGCCCAGACAGATGGGCTAGAGGCTGCAAGGGTGCTCCTTTGGACATTTCTTGGGGTGCGTTAACACTTCTTCGCCTACAGCGGGTGAATGTGCAGGCAGATTTCTGATGGTGGCATGAGGTGTCTTCGTGGCGATGCTGGTTGGGACCTTTGCATTGTGTCATGAGTTAGCGACATTGGAGCAAGATTCCTTAACACCTTGGGGATGTTATGCGGAATGACAGTGGGTTTGTGAGACATTTTCGATGTGTTTCTTGCATTGAGAGAGTCCTCCTTAAGGGTCCCCATAGACGGCGAGAAATGTTTGAGGTGGGAATCTTCGAGGTGACATGTTGAACGACGAGGTGACATGCGGGTTGGAGAATCTCGTTAAATGAAAGAAAAATCAACAATGTGTTCGAAAAATGATCTTTTATTGCGAGGTGATTTATGTTTGTGGTGTGAGTACAAGTGATTTCAAGGGGAATAACTAAAAGAGTAAATGCTCTGACTTCTCTCTAGAATTTTCTCTCTAAAAAGTTCAATGTATTTAAATGCTAAGTGACCCTCTCTAATGATACTACAACCTTCTTCTAGATTCTTCTTTCTTGATGTCGTTTTTCAGTCCTCAGGGTAAACTCTTCGGTGTAATCTCGAGGTCAGCGAAATTTCCGCTGCGATGTTAGTCTGTTCATCCGTATTGTCGTTTTTAAGGCGAGCCATACTTGGTCATCGAGGCGCTCTAGGCCTTCGAGTTTTAATCAACGTGTGTTTGATAGTGACCTCAACAACCCGTGTATCTGGCTAGTACGCCATCTCTTTCTCTCGCAGTGTCCTCCATCCCTCATAATTTTGCCCTCTGTACAGTGACCACTTTTTTAGGGGTCTCTTTCTGCGAAGAGTCGTCGTCCTGTGCATTAAATTTGGGCCTAGCACGTCTCAAATATCGAGGTGGGCCACTTTCTATGAACATTATTTCAAATCTTTTTCAAGTGGAATTAGTTATCGGAATGGTGTCAAGCCCATCTCCAACCATCTATGTCTGGATCCTTACATCAAAACCGAACAATATTAGGCTAGGCTTAACAAACTACAAAATATAGCATAAATAGACAGGCTCGACGAGAAAGCATCTAAAACTTGGATGTGTTAATCTTTGAAAATACAAGAGCCATTTGAGATCAACATCTTGGTGGAAAATTTATGAAAGACCATTTGCACATGACATACTAAAAATTAAGAACATGAAGAAGGCATAAAACACAAAAATCCTATTAACACATTGTTTGTTAATTTTTTTGGGTCCAAGTTCAATTCGATTTCCTCTCTTAATTTTCTAGGTTGTAGAACAAATCATGGGTCCACGATGTAAGAACGTGAATTTCTCCCCAAATCTTAACCCTAGACAACAAGAATATCGTTCCTGACCATCGAGAGTAAGAAGAGAAGAGGAAGAAAGAAGCGAATATAAATCAGAAGAAACACAATCATGGCAATAAAATGATAAATCTCTTGAATTTGAAAGAACTAATAAGATATTGCATAAGTTGGTTAAACTTGGAAAATTGTAATTTCGGAGTCGAGAAGGTATAACTCGATTAAACTTGGTATAACTTCATTGTTGGAAGGAATCGAATGAAGATAGTGTAATATTGGGATGTACTTCCCGCAAACTTCATTGTTGAAACCTCTTGGGATGTACTTCCCGCACACGACGTATATGAAGGAGGTAGAGGTCTCAAGATAGTGTAATATTGGAAAAACTGTGAAAATTATAGAACAAGTACTTGACAAAAGGGGAGAGATGGCGTGGTTATATGAGCACCTGCAATTTAAATACCTGTTTCATACGGATAAGAAGTCAACCCAAAAGTGGATGGGAATTTGAATGCTCTTGCTAAGGACAACATATCTATAGAAGAAGAAAGAGTTATGATTTATTGTCAATTGGGTCCCAATATGTTATTCTCTCAGATAACATGGATTGATTTCTTTATTATACTATCATTCTTTGCGACAAGATTATTAAATGAAAGGGGGCACATCGTTTGATGGAAAGTATTAGAAACCAAGGTTGAGAATAACATATGAAGATGTGGAGAAGAAGATGGTAACGATGAAGGAAAAGACTATTGTGGATTAGTTGAAGATGTGAGTCCTCTATTTCTTGAGCAGCGTCATCATCGAGAATAAAGAGTCAGGGGTAAGAGCACCTGTTATAGAAAATTTCTTTTTGAGAGTCGTAGACGACCTAGATATGTGCAGAACATTTCCGTAGGAGAGTTTATCCTGTGACAAAAACATAGAAGATATCTTCAAATTGGTTGCACATTATGAAGGAGAGACACGATCAAGATGGATATTTTCTAGCTTCATTGTACCATTGGTTTGTATTTTATATATGTAAAATTTGGTAAAACTAGGAAAACATGTTTGAAGTGTTTGTCTAACTTGATGAAACTAAGATAACATGTGTAAATTGTTTGTCTAACTTGGTAAAACAAGTATTACCTGTGTGAAGTGTCTTGTGTTGTTTCATATCTTCTTGCATTTGAGGCAATTCCAACTTTGAGAATGGATTTCCATGAACCTATTAGTGGTGTAGACTTGGATTTTCCACGGATGTGCAAGACGAAGTACAAGAATAGTATCTCAAGATGTTTCACTCTTTCTGAAATAAATGAAAAACTTGTCACAACCAAGGTTTCTTATTACTTTAAAGTATAATACTCATTATTTATGTGTAGATTTTTTTTAACAATTTTTTAATATTTAACAGGAGATTGAAAGTATATTGGATTTGTATATCAAAGAAGAAGAACTTCTGACTGAAATCATGGATGTCCATGCCGATTGGAATGATGTGAATGATCCGATTTTGGAGCTTTGGACCAGGATTCTAACTGAAGAAAGGAAGCTAATATTCTTTGAAGAGCTTTTCAACTTTGATGTTGGAGCTCGTGTACATAATGAAATGTGGATTCATCTCCGGCTATTGAGGTTGTGGTTGGGACTTATGCTGTTGAGACTCATGCGTCTGAGAATGTATTCAAAGATGCATTGGTTGGATTGAAAAACGGGTTGGGGAAAATGATCGAAAAATTAATGAGAAGCTTGAAGGTCTTGAAAATAGAGTAAAATCTCAAGAATCAAAAGTGGAGTTCAAGAAACAAGACCGTGAAGTTCAAGAGAAAGTTGGAGAGAGTATAGAGAAAATGCTAGAACAAGATCGAGATAATGAGAATGACAATATGGGACAAGAAATAGAAGGGATATGATGATGGTGGTTGTAATGATGATGACGATGGTAATGATGATGGTGAGGAGAAAGTAGATAAGGAAATGGATGAGATGGATAAAACCCTTGGAACTTTTTTGGCCTTAGTGAAATCCAAACCCAATAAGAAGAGGGCTAAAAGCAAGACAAAACTTAGGAGGAGTCCCATTGTGACAAGGAGGCAAAAGAAGGATGGTGACCACGACTACTGTAATTATGGCAGTGAGAAGGGTGATGAGATAGAGAAAGAGACCGTTGAAGAAGAAAGACACGAGAAAGATGATGATGATGGCGGTGAAAGTGATGAGATAGATAAAGAGATCGTTGAAGAAGAAGGACGCGATAACGATGGTGATGATGGTGGTGAGAAGGGTGATTAGATAGAGAAAGAGATCGTTGAAGAAGAAGCACGCGAGAACAATGGTGATGATGGCGGTGATGAGAAGGGTGATGAGATTGAGAAAGAGATCGTTTAAGAATAAGCTAATTGTGATGAGTCAAGTAAGAAGAATGAGGACGGAAAAGCATTGGTCCTATATAAGAGACAAGGGAAAAAAAAAACATGAGAACAAGACCAAGGAGAACAAAGGGAAGTTCAGATAAAGGGAATTAAGATTAAGGACAAGAATGCACGAGGTAGAACAAGGTTCATTAGGAGTCTCATTATGACGAGGAAACATAGCAACGATTCAATCACGGAGGATAAGTGATTTTATATTTTAGTTTGTTATTTGGTAAAACATGGCAAAACTTTGTTAAAGTTTGTTAATTTGGTTTTTTTATTTTTGTCAGACTTGGTTAAACTTTGCAAAACTATGTTATTTCCTTAAACTATCTTATTTTGGTGTTTTATGTTTGTCAGACATGGTTAGTTAGATGATGAATTATTTTAAATTTTTAGTATCTAACTTCGTATAACTTGGTAAAACTTGTGTATATTCTGTTTTTCTGACTTCGCATAACTTTGTAAAAGTTTTGTATATTCTATTTGTCTGACTTCGTATAACTTGATAAAACTTGTGTATATTATATTTTTCTGATTTCTTATAACTTGGTAAAACTTGTGTATATTCAATTTGTCTTACTTCTTATAACTTGGTAAAACTTGTGTATAGTCTATTTGTTTAGCTTCATATATAAATTGAACATACTTAGTGTGCAATTACTAAAAAAAGTAACATAAGTTATGCCAAATTATCCGAAAATTACATAAATAAAACTACAACTACATGTAAAAACATGTTCTGACGACAACGACAAGAAGACAACCGCATAAAACGACAAGTATCATTGATTCCAATGTCTTCTTCTTCTCGTTGTTGGGTCCTTCCATCATCCACCAATGCCTCGTCCACCCATTTGAACGTGTGATTGTCGTTCATAAGCTACATAATAAGAGTGATTATATTAATCATTCTAAATTTTGGGAAAAAATTGTGAGAAATAAACCTTTCATTCTGAAGCATGCACACACCAGTAGTAACGGTGATACAGATTAGGGTCGGATCTTGAGATCCGTAGAGTGAACGAGCCACACCAACACAGAGTTTGAATTCCTGGGATTCTAGCATTTCTTCTACCATCACTCAAAATCGAAGTCTCCCCCGAAACATTGCTCATTTTCGATATGAACAAAAGAGAAATAGAGAGGAGAGACCGAAGAGATAGAGAGGAGAAATCTAGAAAATTTTCGATGAGACAGAGAGAGAAGAGAGAGACAAGAGATTTTGGATTTTGGGTCATAAATATTTTAGGGTTTACCTGATTTTTGTAAAATATATTTTTTGGTTTTGGGAGGAAACCCAAATTTTTTATTTATTTAATAAAAAAGGAAAAAGGAAAAAATAAATAAGGAAGTCGGCTCCACTTTTTATGAGTTGCTGACGTGGCGTCATCATTGTGCAAGTTATATTAAAGTATAAAGCTTTACAATTTTTATACTAGTTATACTTTTTACATTTTACAGTTTAATTGGTTTTACCATAAGCAAATGTAATTTTTACTTATTATACCACTAATATCATGTTATTTGGGTACATTTCTAATGGATTCATACAAAATTTATATTAAAAAAGTCGTTTATATGATATTTATAATATTATGTGATGAATGTTAAGAAAGATAAAAGTATATGTAGTTTCATGAAAACTGAAAAATATATAAAACATACATCTTGATTATTTTTATTTTGTTTTGGTTTCTATTTTAGTTATGTAAACCTATATTTCAATATGTTTGTACTTAAGTACGATGATGATTTAATTTAGATCATCACGAAAAAAAGTTTTACAAATTCATAGAAAAACAACTGCTTTGCAGTTTTATAGTCATAGAAAAAACAATTGCATAGTTATACGATCACAAAAAAACAAGTTATACCATCACAAAAACAAGTTATACCCAGTCATACAAAACATACACATACTACTAACATTTGTCTTGGCCTTGGTTACTGATGTGTACATATTTTCTTGCCTATTTTGGTGCATTTTGGCTTTGTTTCATCCACATTTAGGTTGTATATATTGCACATAAGTCTTAGAATCCATGAGTTTGAGTCTAGAGTCTAGATAAGGATCATATTGCATTTGCATATCATTTCTTTGCATTTGTAGGTACAACATTGGGGGGGGGGACTCATGGAGGTTCTAGAGATGGATTCAAGGTGGATTTGGACCTAAGGAATCAAGGAAAAGAGGAGCCTAACTCTATGGGAGAATATGGAACCAAAAAAAGCAAACAAAGGATGAAAGAAGAAGCCACAAGCTGCCATATTTAGCAGCTGTCAACCTCAACGTCGATAGTAGCTCACTTTGGGTCGACGACTGCTTATTTTGGGAGCTGTTGTCGATCTCAAAGTCAATTTTAGCCCACTTTTGGGCGACAGCAACACACTTTGACGGGAAATTTTGCTTCTAGGGCACCCACTCTTCCCCTCTTTAGTATAAATAATCTCTTTTGTGAACCAAGAACATATCCTTGTTTATCTTCTAAAACCTTACAATATCTTTCAATATCTTTGAGATCAAACTCTCGCAATAACTACTTTTAATACTTTAAGTGGATTTGGATCTCTTCTCTTCATCTCTTTCATTTAGATCTATTCTAAGAACATGAGAGCTCAAAGATCCTATCTTTGTCTTTGGATTACCATGACTCATAGTGAGTAGATGATATAGCTTAATCTCGAAGTCTTCATCTCCATTGTGATCCTTGATGCCTTCTTTCTCCTCATATTCAAGCTTCTCCATGAGATCTTTTATTCCTAATGATTTAGCTACTTGTTCCTTAGCTCCATGCTCATTGGCTCCTTGTTCTTTGGCAAACTCAATGTCCGGAATCACATTATTCCCTCCTACTTGACAAATATTTTTCTTCAATTTTGTATCACCTGCAAGAAAACAAGCAAAATAAGTAACATAGAAGCTAAAGCTTATGTTGTACTTACCTTGCGGCTCGGGCTCTTTAGTGTAGCTGTTGAAATCCTTTGTGTTCTTGAATGGTCCAGCAATCTGTGGCATGATATGGGATTCCTTACGTATCTTAGCTAAGAAAAAATAGCCCATGAGACATCCTCCATGTGTTTTCTTATTAGAAAAACATCTTAAAGAAAAGTGAAGAACACATTTGCGATAATCATAAAACAATAGTCCCTCAAGTCTAATGCACTTTCCAAAGGAAAATCTCTCACAAGAAGTATATACATTATCAAATTCAGGGGTATAAGCAAAATATGTCATAATTTGTTCAATCCCAAATATGTTTTCTTTAAAGAGAGTCAACCTTTCGTACCTCCGAGATAATGTATCGGTGATTACATTATCCTTACCTGTTTTGCACTTGAGTTTGTATGGCCATGTTCTTATGAAATCAACCCATGGTTCAGGTCCTTTCTTCGGCTTATATTGATCCTTTTGATGCTTAAGAAACTCGTGGTCCATGTGGGTAGCACGTTTCTTCGGCTTATATTGATCCTTTTGATGCTTAAGAAACTTCTCTTCAACGATTTGAAATGTCTTTGTTGTTGCTTCTTTCCATTTAAATCCTTCATTACCCTTCATTAATTCATTGATTGTTGATGCTATCTTGCTGAAGTCTTTAAAAAATTATTGATAAAAATTCGCAAGTCCATGAAAACTTGGGATTTCACCTATGTACTTCGGAATCGGCCTATCTCGAATGTCTTTTACTTTGACCATATTGATGTCACCTACACTCACAAAAAGGCTCTCTTGGTCATGTATACAAACATTAATTTGTTGTTTTATGTGGGAACCGAAATTCTCACTGTCAATGTTATTTGATTCACGGACTCTCTGTAGCCAAAGATCAACAGATCAAGCAGTTAGTTAAAGAGTTAGTAATGAAGAAATATGAAACTAAAAGATAAACAGATTACGAAACGAAGCAAGTCGATAACGAAAGTGGATTAATACGAAATAGATTGTGAAGCGATGTGAATTTAATGGTGACAAAGTAACAGGATTCGAAAAACAGGTTAACGTGAACGATAGAGAATGAATACGAGAACAAATCTAAAGTAAAACGAAAAACGTAAACGACGAACGATTAGACATACACAGTTAACAAAGAAAGTTATGGGATCTTATTCGAATTTCGTGATCGGAGTGTGCGCAACCGGTGTTATGTCGTAGCCGCAAGAACTGTTGGCGACGATTACCTAGAACTACAACGTAGACTCGTAACCTAGTTGAGACGCATCTCGCTAACAAAAACGAAGTAAGAACCCTAGTTTTTCTAAGTGTTTTGTGGGGACAAAAAGTTCTGTGAATCAATCCCTTTTTTTCTTTCACTTCGCATCCTTTATATAGAACTTCGTGGGCTGGCTCGATTTCCTTTT
>OVAN01010305.1:0-15909 GCA_900406275.1 Anastatica hierochuntica | reverse complement strand
ATTTCGAACCGGATTACTATCAAAAGACCTAGACTCGTGTTTCCTGTTTCAATATGCACTTTTAGAGAGTTTTTGAGAGCAATAGAGACATTTGTAACCTAGAGAAAAGAAACCTCTTTGTTCTTCGATTCGAGAAGTTTTCGGAACCCTTTTACTCTTGTTTTTGCTAAATACAATCATGTCTCTCTTGAAATTGATCTGTGTTTTTGCAATATCCATGAGTGAGTAGTCTGTTCGTTGGGTTTAGGGTTCTCACATAGGGATTCATAAGTTGTTGATATAGAATCACATGNATGGATCTTCATCTATGATTGTTCGTAATGCATGAAACTGAATTGATCACTTAGTTTCTGAACATAGGTAATTTAACTGTTGGAATGTGAATGTTTAAATGTCTGAAAGAATTATAGATGAACAATTCTTCTGAAGCCAACGGAAGTTGATGTTTAAGTGAATTGTTAACCTACCGAATCTATTAGTAATACATGATTAGAAATCGAGGGTCAACGGAAGTTAGTCTCGAGATTTCTAATACATAGGGAGTCAGTTCCACATTAGAATTTGAGGTCAAGATGGTTCTTAACCTCTTCCATAGTCTGTAGGTTGAATCAACCATGAATTGTTGCCCTAAGAATACCCGACGTCCAACACTTCTTTGATTGTTTTACAACCTTGTCGTTTGCTGCCTGCGTTTCTTGCTTTCTTTAACTTTTATATTTGCGTCCTTCTAAAGACATCTTTTTAGCCTTAGCCCGCTGTTTGATTCTACATTCTTCGTGCTACCTTTGGTCTATGTGGATTCGATACCGAACCACTACAACGTACATCAGTGCGCTTGCAGTGTTATCTCGGGCGAAAACCTGAGCTATCAAATTTTCTGGCGCCGTTTCCGAGGACCAATAGAGAGTCTTAGAACTTAGGATCATTGCGCGTCTAAGGCATTTTTAAAAAAAATATTGTTACTAATTTTTTTCTTCTTTCCAGGTTTGATGGCCATGGATTACAATGATTGGCCTCAGAGAAAGGATGCAACACTTCGAGAATTACTAGCATTGGAAAAGAGGAGAAACTTAAGTTGGAGTCAAATGCAGAGCCACCATTCGATGAAAGCGTGCTTACACAAGAATAAAGAGTGAGGTTGGATGAAGAAAGCAAGGAAAATCCAACGATGAAGAGGAGTACCTTAGCAATTATGATTCAATTGAACCTCCCCGCCCACCGGGCAGCACTTGAAGGAAGAGAGCTCACATACATTGAAATACAGATGGCTTATGGACTTAAACAGGTAATATATTGGGTTCCACCATGCCAACTCAAAGGTACATGCGACTCACCCTTTAAAATTCATGATTATGAAGATAGACACATGCCTTGCATTGAAGATGTAGCTTGTAGTTTAGATACTCCGTTGCTCATTGATGAATGCTATGATTTGATATCTGAATCTCAAAGGATGGATGACTTAAGAGTAGAAAAGCTTGCTAGGGATTACCATGAGATATGTTTTTACATTCATTATTTGTGTTCTTTGAATGATCATGATCATGATCCTGAGTTTGAGTTTTCTATGCCTGAAATATATTGATCTTTTCTTGAAAAATCTTACCTTGAGGATGTGCTTGATGTTGATGAGATCTTGAATGAGATAGAAAATTTTGAGGTTGAGATGGACTTGAGAGATGAGAATATTGTGCTATACATGATTGATGGAGATGAAGTTGACTATTATGTCTTAAATTCGTCTGAACCTACAGTTAGCATTGTCTTATCACTTAATGCATTTGATCGCCATGAGCATCTAGTAATCAAAGAATATTTAAAGATATATACTATGCTGGTAGTGATCTTCTTTGATGAGACGATTGTCTCCTTGCCATGGAAAATCATGTATTCTCTTGCACATGTTGTTTCTTGCACTGATAGGAGAAGGACTAAAGGTGCATTGGCTCAACCTTTTGATTCTTATGATTAAACACCGATAGCCATAGTCAGGCTCGTGACTTTAAACAAGTGCTGAGTAGGAGTCTGACGTAGTTTTTGATACCCGAAACACTCTAAGCCTCATGACTAAAAGCCTTGAATACCTCGCCTGATTTCCTGATTACGAGTTCTTCAGTGAAAAAGTGTCACGCCTATCTTGAATGAATATAGAGAGTTATTAACTTGAATGTTGAGTTTGAAGGTTCATATTTTAGAGTATGGATGAGCTTGGGAGGTCATGCAGCGATTCTTACGGAGAATGTTCTAACTGTTCTGAGTTTATATGGTTAGCGAAAGTAGTGCATAGTAAGGTTTTCTGATAGCATAGATCCATTTGGTTTTCAATTTTCTTTTCTCGTAGGCTGAATCTTCTTTTCTTTTACTTGAGGACAAGCAAAGATTCAAGTCTGGGGGATTTGAAGTGTTAGAATTTTAATGGTTTTTATTACGGTTTTTACTCGAGTTTTATGGTTTTTAGTATGTATTCGGATCTCTTCGCGCGGATTTGTGTTCTTTAATGTTTTTATAGGAATCGAGCTTGGATGTTCGGAAAGATTGCATTTTGGATGGATTTCAAGCATCGAAGGAAGTTTTCTTGAAGGCTGAAATATCCAAACAGATGGACAAGGATCGATCGACTCTTGTCTCAAGATCGATCGATCCCTATCCCGTTTCTGGGGCCGATTTTACGAAGAACCAAACCGAACTTATCGTAAACCGGGTTTTATAATTAAGACCTAAACTCGTGTTTCCTTAATCATTATGCTATTTTTCTGAGTTTTTGAGAGCAAGAGAGAGATTTGTAACCTAAGAAGAAGAATCATCTTTTGTGCTTCGAATCCGAGAAGAATTCTGAACCTTACTCTTTATTTTTGTTCAATATAATCATGTCTCTCTCTGATTTGATTTGTGTTGTTTCTCTGATCATGAGTGAGTAGTTTATTCGTTGGGTAAAGGTTCTCGCATACGGATTCATGAATTGTTGACATAGAATTGTATGATTAGAGATATTATCAATTGGATCTTCAACTAGGATTGTTCGTAATGCATGAGATTCAATTGATCACTTAGTTTCGGATCTTAGGTTGTTTAACGCCTAGAAAGTGTTTATTTAAATGCCTGAAAGAATCCTAAATGAGCAATTCATCTTAAGCCAATGGAATTTGATGTTCAAGTGAATTGTGAACCTCTCAAACTTGTTTAGAATGCATGATTAGAATCTGAGAGTCAATGTAAGTTAGTCTCGAGGTTTCTAATACATATGAAATTGATACTACGAAAGTAGATCAATTCTATATTATTGTTTGAGTTCAAGACGGTTTAAAACATGTTCCCTAGTCAATAATTCGAGTCCTCAATGAAATGTTTCCCTGAGAATACTCAATGCCCAACACTTCTTTGATTGATTTACAACTTCACTGTTGCTTGCTTGCTTACTTTGCTTTCTGAATTTTGATTTATTGCATCTCTTACAAGACATCTTTTTCGCTTTAGCCCGCTATTTGATCTGAAATTTTACATGCTATCTTTTGTCTCTGTGGTTTCGATCCTGAACCACTACATCGCACTTTATATGCGCTTGCAGTGTTATCTCGGGCGAAAACATGAGCTATCAAGTTTCCTGGCGTCGTTGTTGGGGACCTATAGGTCGTCTTAGAAGTTAGAATCATTGCATGCCTAAGGCATTTTTATTTATTTTGTTTAATCTCTTCTTTTTCTTCTCTATTTTTTGCTTTCAGGTGCATAAACTGGCCTCATACTAGAAGCCAAGGGGTAGCAAATCTTATCGATTTTGAGTCAAAACCTGCGCGTCTAGAGAGACAGAAGAAGAAGGAGAAGTTGCTGGAGGTTATTGAGGAATTTGAGTTGGTTGAAATCATGGGTAATAACATGGGCGAAAACATTCAAGTTCATCAAAATCTTCTCTTTCCTGGAGTCCTTTCAGGAGATGATCCACTTGCTGGTGGTGGTGCTAATGTTGGTGCTCAGCAAATTGGCTAGCAAAATGTTGCAGCTGAGGGGCAACAACGCGCAAATCAACCTCAACGGAGGATGACTCTAGCGCAATATGACACTCCGGAGGCTTTCTATGCGAATCGTGCTGGGATTCGTTCACCTCCCATAGAGAGAAGAGAATTTGAGATCAAGACTGGTCTCATTAACTTGGTGCAACATAATCAGTTTCATGGGTTTCCACCACAAAACCCAATGCACCATCTAGATAAATTTGAAGCTATCTGCAATAATATCAGTTTCTTGAAATCAAGGTCTATGTCTCTCCGAAACAAGATTGCAGGATTTCACCAATTTGGCTCTGAGAGTTTTTAGGCAACTTGGGAAAGATTCAAGGAGTATGTCAATGATTGTCCTCCTCATGGGTTCTCAGATTGGAATCTCCTCAACATTTTCTACAATGGGGTTGAGGAAAAATATCAGAATACTATGGACACTGCGAGCAATGCTGATTTCATGACCAAGACTGTGGAGGAAGCTTATATACTGGTGAATAACATGGCGAATAGTAAGGCCAATCAAAGATCAGATTATGATCGTGGTAGAGGAGTTGTATCATCAGATGCGAAGAGAATTGATGATCTGCAGCCAAGCTCGATGAGCTAATGAGGAGAGATCAACAAGGAGTGAAATTTGTTGGGAGCAGAATGATACACGTGTGCTCCAAGAACAGAAAATGGGACAGTTGTATCAGGAGTTCATGACTGAGGAGCTGAATGGTGGACAAGCAGATGTGAATTACATTGGAGGTCAAAGGAACTTTGGTAATAGAGGATTCAAACAACAGAACCAATTTCCAGAACAAGCAATTCCAACAGAATCTGAGTGTCTTAAACTTTGGGTTTCATAACAAGAATCAGAACTGTGCTTTCGGAAATAGTGGCTATCAACAGAAGTAGTTTGGTTCAGGAGGATTCAAGAACAACTATTAGTCGGGGTATAAGAACCATAACAAGGGACAATCTTCTATGTCTTATCAAGATAGTGAGCTGAAGAAAATGTTGCAGCAAGTGCTGGAGAATCAGAGAAATTCCTCTACGGACTTGAATCAGAAGGTGCATAACATGTAGAATGATCTGAATAGGAAGTTCGAGACATTGAGCACTCACATGAAATTGTTGAAAACACAAGTTGCTCAGACTTGTGCGACTAACAGAGCTCCATCGGGTGTCATTCTAGGCAAACCGGAGAAGAATCCGAAGGAGTATTACAGTGCCATTACGCTGAGGAGTGGCGAAGAGTTGAAAAACACGTCCAGAACAGAGAGACAAGGATCGACCGATCCTTTCCCCAAGATCGATCGATCCATGGCTAATAAAGCCTCTGGACAGACGGACAAGGATCGATCGATCCTTGCCCCAAGATCGATCGATCCCTGTCCTAACGAAGGTGCATCGAGTATTCGTGATAAATCAAATGCACAGGAGGTTGATGATCAGAATGTACAACCCCTGCCTTAAGTTCCCAAGCCTCCATATCCTTCCAGACCCCATCAAAAGATCAAGGAGTGTGAGTATGAGAAGTTGAAGAATTTAGTTGGTTAATTACATGTGCGATTGCCTTTCGTCGAAGAAGTCAAGATGGTACCTTCTCTTAAGAGGTACATGAAGGAGATTCTTTCAGATCGCATGACATTAGTGCACGATGTATCAGTTCTTATTGCGAAGTGTACTGCAGTCCTTGAGAACATCGCACCAGAGAAACGTGAGTATCCTAGTCCTTTTGTATTGCCTTGCAAGATTGGATCGCTTACCTTTGAACGATGTCTCTCCGATTTGGGGTCAAGAGTTAGTGTGATGCCACTGTCGGTATCGCAGCGTTTGAATTTGACTAACTACAAATCTACGAGAATGTCTTTGGTGCTTTCAGATAGATCTATTCGAAGACTAGTGGGTATTCTAGATAACATTCCCTTTGGAGTTGGAGAGGGATATGTTTTTACAGACTTTGTAGTCTTGGAGCTTGAAGAAGAACCCAAGGATCCTATTATCATGAGAAGATCGTTCTTACCTACTGCTAGAACCATGATCGATGCACAGAACGGTCAAATTGATATCCGACTTGGAAAGTTGACTAGGAAGTTCTACATCGAGAAATCCATGAAGAATTCTACCATTGATGGGCACTTGTTTTGGGTCGATACGCTTGCTGATGTGATTGAAGACTCTGCTGAAGAGCTCTACACTGAGGATACACTACAAGTTGCTCTAACTCAAATCGAAGGTGAGTATGGGTTTTTGGATGCAGGTACTTCTGAGGTTGCTGAATTGCTGGATTCAGCACCTACTGTTGAGAAGCTGGTCGCGTTTATCAAGCTCGAAGAGCCATCACCTGCGACTTCTTCTTCATTGGTGGCGATCTCTAGTGCTGATTGGAGCAAGCTGAAAGCTCCAAAAGTCGAGCTCAAGCCATTCCATTCAGGGCTAAGTTATGTTTTATTAGGTCCTAACTCTACATATCCTGTAATTGGCAATGTTAATCTGAACAATGTTGAGAATGCCTTGCTTCTTTCGAAGTTAAGGAAGTATAAAAAAAGCGTTGGGATATTATTTGGATGATATTACAGGTATTTCTCCAGATCTCTGCATGCATAGGATCCACTTGGAGGATGAATCCAAGACTTCTATGGAACATCAAAGGAGACTCAATCCTAATTTGATGGAAGTTGTCAAGGAGATTCTAAAACTTTTGAGTGCATGTGTCATCTATCCCATTTTTGACAACAGATGGGTGAGTCTGGTACATGTTGTACCAAAGAAAAGTGGAATCACTGTCATCACCAATGAGAAGAACGAGCTCATTCCCACCAGGACTATCACAGGCCAAAGGATGTGCATTGATTACAGGAAGTTGAACTCGGCCACAAGAAAGGATCATTTTCCCCTTCCTTTTATTGATCAAATGTTGGAAAGACTTGCTAACCATTCTTATTATTGTTTTCGTGATGGCTATTCAGGTTTCTTTCATATTGCCATCCATCCGGCGGACCAAGAAAATACCACATTCACATGTCCATATGGGACATATGTTTCCCGGAGAATGTCATTTGGACTATGCAATGCACCTGCGACTTTCCAGCGATGCATGATGTCTATCTTAGTTGACTTGATCGAAGATATCATGGAAGTATTCATGGATGACTTTTCTATTTATGGTTCTTCGTTTTCTAACTGATTGTCTAACCTTTGCAGGGCTTTAGAACGATGTGAAAAGAAACACTTGGTTTTGAATTGGGAGAAATGTCTTTTTATGGTGCAGGATGAGATTGTGCTTGGTCATCGAATCTCTGAAAGAGGGATCAAAGTTGACAAGGCCAGGTGGAGGTGATGACGAGCTTGTAACCTTCTACTTCTATCAAGGATGTCCGCAGCTTTCTCAGACATGCAGGGTTCTACAAACAGTTCATCAAGGATTTTTTCAAGATAGCCAGACCCATGACTTGATTGCTCTGTAAGGATGTCAAATTTGATTTTGATATTGATTGTTTGTTATCTTTTTAGATAATAAAGGAAGCACTAGTTAGCGCTCAAATTGTGCAGCCACCGGACTGGAATTTACCTTTCGAGTTAATGTGTGGCGCCAGTGACTACGCGGTAGAAGCAGTGTTGGGTCAAAGAAAGGACAAGAAGCTCCATGTGATCTACTATGCCACCGGAACACTTGATGACACTCAAATCAAGTATGCGACTACGGAGAAGGAGCTTCTACCTTTGGTTTACGCATTCGAGAAATTCAGACAATACCTAGTGGGATCTAAAGTCATTGTTCACACTGATCATGTAGCTTTGAGGTACCTTATGTCTAAGAAAAATGCTAAACCGAGACTGTTGAGATGGATTTTTCTTTTGCAGGAATTCGATTTAGAGATTCGTGATAATCGTGGTATCAAGAATGGTGTTACAGACCATTTGTCTCAATTGCGAGTGGAAGCTGATACACCACTCGATGATAGTCTCTCTGAGGAAAATGTCTATATGGTTGCCTTGCTGGAGGATGAGTACATGGATAATGTTGATTGTTTTGCCGTTAGAAAAATTCACGATGAAATACCTTGGTTTGCAGATTTTGCGAATTTTCTGAGTGCAGATGTGGAGCCACCAAATTTCGCAGAATATGCGAAGAAGAAGTTCCTCAGAGATGTCATACTTTATTTTAGGATGATCCCTTTCTCTACAAGAGATGTGCTGATGGACTTTTCGCAAGTGTATTCCAGAGTCTGAGGTGCAAGGTATGATTTTAGTTTGACTTGTGTTTCAACCAAGGTTTAATGTTTCTCTACAAATCTTAATTTGCTTGATGACACATACACTATACTTTTATTTAAAATTTTAACCAAATATGTGTTAAATATGCATTAAACTTTAACAAAAATTTAAAATTAAAAAATAAATATGTGTTGCACTAAAATAAAAATTATAGTACCTCTTCACATGCAAGTTTATTGTAAAACCAAATACTATATACTTATTGAGATGCATTACAGTAAATTAAATACGGACCTATAATTTCATATTCAAAATGTCCCAAAAGATAGAACTTAAAAGAGTATTGGTTATTTGGACATAACTAATACGTCTACATTTAAAATTTAATTAATGAAATTGAACCATATATATTATATGAGAAGTCGCTTTGTGACGTGGCGAACTCACATAATTTGTTGGTGATGTAGCATAATTTTGAAACTTGCCATTTATTTTTATTTTTAAACGTAAAAGGGGTTTTGTCTTACATGTCGCCTAACGATTGGCTTTCAGTGATTTTTTCGCTTTAAAAAATATTCTCGTTCTTAATTACCAATTTACCCTACTAAAAATATAATCTAATAACTATATAAAAGGGGCTATTCCAAGGCTTTGAGACTATCCAACTCAGCAATTGAAAGACTCCCAGAAGTTGCCACGTAAGAAAAGTAGGAAAATATGTCTCAAATAAAATTTGTACACGTTTAATATTTCACATCAGTTTAAGAAACGGTTTTCCTCATTGCTATCTTTATTAGTCAGCATAATCTAATTGACACAGATGCGAGAGATGGGCGAATATAATGAGGCTTTGGAGATCTATTCAGTGTCGAATCTGTGTAGATTTCTCCAGGGCCGAGGATGGTTGTGGGAAGCATGCTTTCATCGAGCTAGGGTTTGCACAGAGGAGAGAAGCGTTTAATTTGAGGCTTTTGGATCATGAGAAGCAAGTTAGGAGGGAGAAGGAGAGTGGAGATATGAGCGAGGGCAAAGACCAAATTGATACTCATCCCTTTAGATCGAAGGTAAAATTAACTAATCTATTGTTAAGCCTCTTTAAACTAATCTAACCTGATAGTTTTAGCTACGAACCCAAAAGGTTAATCTTCTTACTATTTTTTCTTCTTCTTGCTCTCTTCAGCCATTGTTTTGTTTTTATGACACAAACCAAATTCATTTGGTGTTATAAGCATTACCCAACTGTTCATTTTAATTGCTTTGTGATGAATGATCAGTGGAGCATTTGGATTATAGTTATCTAATCATTTGCTATTTTACGACATTTTTCAGGAACTTGAAGAAGAAATACGTGGGCCACCAGATCTTCCCAACTTAAAAATGAGGTTAAAAGAGAGTGACATTTTCTCAAAGTTTATTCCTTTCTAAAGATTCTTATAGTAAACATATTATTAGGATTGTCTCAAAATTTCCTAAGAAATCACCCTCTCTATTTTTAATGGTATTATTATGTGTTTCAATTGTTAACTTGTTGTCTAATTATAAGGATTTGAGGTTAGGAAGAGCCAAGAGGACGGATTATGTTGAGCAGTTTAAAGCTAATGTTGGTTCTTATTACGGCTGTAATGAGTTTTGTATTCAAACTCTGGTTAAGGTTGTTCGCTAATCTCAGAATTTACTTTTTACCTTCATTTTGTTCTCTTTGATTTTGCTACTCACATGTGATGAGTTAGAATTTTTTCGCAGATGTTTCCTGTTGTTCAACTCATAGAACTAATAGAAGATTTTGAAAAGCAAAGGCATATATCTATACGTACTAACACTCTTGAAGTTAAGTAAGATTAGCATGGACGATATATTGCAATTCAGTTGAAGTCATATATTTGTACACCGATGTTGTGCAACATTTCTTCCACTGTCTCAGTTAGTGGATCAAACCCAAATTGGTTCGTATCTGGTTTGTGTGCTGCCACATCACGGTTGTGGGACACTCAGGCTGCAAGCCGAGCAATGCGTACGTTTAATGGCCCCGAGTCGTCAGGTTCTATCCTGATGGATATAGACTTGGAAATGGATTAGATGATGGAACATGCAAGTTGTATGACATAAGCATTAGTCATTAAAAATTCAGGTGTATCAACCTGATGGTGATGTTGAGAACCAACCTAGGACCTCCATTGCACTCTCTATACGAGGGAGACTTCTTTTCGTTGGTTACGCAAACAACAATACATGATACATTTGGGATACTCCCTTGGATACTAAAACTAATTAATTGTGAGTATTGAGTGGTGAGAGTTGTTTCCGCTTCCTTGTGGATATGTGGGTGGGGCATTTTATCTGTAGGTGGTATTGGATTTGGGGTTGTTGCATGATTCACATAAGAATTAGATAAGCTATTTGTGACCTTGTCTATAAGAAGTTTAGATTCAATAGTAAAGGTTAGTTAGTGTATCTAAAATTAAAAAATCAGTAACGAAAAGTAATAACATGACATTTGTAATTAAGATGATACGGTTTTGAGGATATTTTTTTGTTCATTAAGTTACGTACGTAAATATGGGAGTTTAGAGGACATATGAGTGACAAGAAGATATGTGAGAGCTGTTAACAAAATGCACTGATTTCACTTTCACCCATTTAAGTAGATATATAATTTGTGCAAAATGTGTTGCCAGAAAAGAAAAGCAAAACAAAAGAAGTTATGAATGCAAATTAAAAATGTTAAAAAATTAGCAGGGCTTATTCTGGCACATTTGAGTACATATTTGCTTTAGATATGTGAAGCTCAAAGTGAACATAAAAAGCATCAATTCCAAAATTTTGAGTACCCATCTACGTAAGACTGTATGTAACTCCATTTACCTACGACTTCTGCAAGTAAGCAATCTCATATAATTATGTCTTTTATCTTACCGTTGATTGAGCAAGGGCCGGCCCTGAAATGTAAGGAGCTTGAAACTTACCCAGTTTCGGGGGTTGAATTCTATGTATAATTTTTTTTTTCTCGGTTTGGGGGCTAGTTAACCTATACATATTAACTCAAAAAATTTTGGGGGCTTGACACAAATGTTTCGTACGGCATGACCAAGGGCCGGCCCTGGATTGAGCCAATAATCAATTCACAAGATTTATCTTTTTATTCTAATGCACATATCAACTATTACAATAGGCTTACCAAGATTATCCCCTATTCTTTCTTTCAGATGCCATATAAAATTTGAAATTTACTATGAAATTTTAAATTTAAACCCATAGTTTAAGTCACATATTCTTCTAATTGTTTTAATCATTAAAACAATAGAGATAGCACCAAAATCCAACCCAAACTGAAAACAATATTTTCAAAAAAGAATCTTAATCAGTACCAAAAAAAACTTAACCATAATTGTGATTGCGCATAGATAAATTATTGTCCGTTCAGTGCTCTAAAATTAAGTTATACGCTAGCCGGACGATGAATCGTATAGAGCCTAGATTTGTCTGCAGTCGTGGGATATATATTTATGTGATATATATATTAAATATGTAAATTATATTAACATATAAGCCAATATTAGTTCGTTAAATAAAAGACACATTTATAATTATTTTTATTTAATGATTTTAAAATTATCATCACAAAAGGATATCGAAAGTACAAAATATATATAGTAATAACAATGAATTTATTTAGTTAAATTCAATTTATAATTTTTTATTTTAGAAAAAAATATGAAAGAATAAAAATAAATTTGTACCCTTCACGAAATATTAAGAAAGCCTAATTTAAATAATGAAAATAGTAGAAAATTTTCAAGTAAAAAATAAACTTTTAGAGAATATTAAAATACTAAAAAAATCTTGTCTGTAATGAACAACTAAAAAGAAGGCGATGGCGATATCTAAGGTGACGGTTCTATCTCTTCCGTTCTAGGCTCCGGAGGAGGTGTCGCCGGCGGTGGCTGGAGATGGGTGTGAGTTTTGGTTTCCTTGGCGAGGCTGGTCTTGCGGGATTCAGTCTTTGGATCGGTGTGTTACGAGAGATCGATATGTGGATGCTCAGTTCTAGTACAAGAATCGGCAGCGGAGATCTGTCTCCGGATTCACATGACGGGTCTGATGGGGTTTTGGGATATTTGCTGGGAATCAGGCACGAGATCTGGTTTGAGACTGCTTGGGTTTTCAAGTTTGGATAGTTAATCGAAAAAGATTCAGATCTCACGGAGCAGCGGGCAATGATTTATCATTCCGTTTCTCTGGTTTTGGAAAGAGATTACGTCGGAGTGGGATACGGATTCGGTTTACATCGATCTGTTGCCAAAGTTAGCTCTTTTCACAAGATTCTTTGGGTCCGATTACGATTTATCATTTATTGGAAGCGTATCTTCTGGATTTTGGTGTGTGGTCTTGAGCAGAGTATAAAATCTGCAGCTCCAATTTCCTGCGGTATTCTCTTGGCTTCTGAGAGCAAATATCATTTTCCGGGTTCCTTTCTCTGCCTCTGTTTTTCACTGCCATCGAGGATCTCTCTTGGTGAGCTTGTTCTCTAGCCTTCAGGTGTGGTTGCCTCTGGTTTTTTGGTTTGGTTTTGCAATGGCTCAATTGGCTGTATCGGGTGGAAAGTCAGTGGTGAGAACAGAAGTTGTTCGCTTGTCTGCGGCAGGTATTGCTCGGATGGTGAAATAATTTTCACTAACACTTATAGGCAGGTTAATGAGCCTAGAGATTCAGCGTATGGAGAATCTCATCGCGAATTTTCCGAAGATTTGGAAACTTGAAGGAGTGGTCGAGGAGTGGAAAGTTCCAATTTAACTTTCAATATGAGAGAGACATTCAGGATGTTTTAAGTTTCGGTCCATATCACTTTGATGGCTGGATGGTTTCACAAGTAAGATGGGAAGCGGTGGTGTGCTCTTCGTATCCATCGGCCATTACTTTCTAGGTTAAAGTAGGAGACATACCGATGCACCTGTGGGAAGAGGATACCATTCGGGCAGTGGGCAAGACTCTTGGTGTGGTTAAGGAGGTGGATGAGGAGTACGACAGTGTATTGGTGACGGTTGATGGGTTTAAACCCATCCTTTTTAAGGTCGTGGTTCCATTCGAGCACGGTGAGGAGATCACGGTCAGCTTGACCTATGACAAGCTATTTTGGTATTGCAAACGGTGTCACTTGTTAACACATGAAGAGTCGGTTTGTCCAGAGTTAGGTGAGTCTCGGAATCACCAAGAAACAGCTTTGGTAACTGAATTTTTGAGGCATGAGGATAAAGCTAAAGAGGGCAAGCGTCGTTTACCCGTTAAAAGAGCTTTATATTTGGAAATGGTGGCTGATCAACATAAGATTATGTCTGGTACAGAAGGGCATCGAGTGGATAGTACGGGTGCACACGGTGGCAGTAGAGAGTCCTACGCTAAGAAGGTGATGCGGCGTAATGACACCTCTGGTGGTTACCGAGGGGTCCGTTCTAAGCATCACAAGCATGGTAAATATTGGAATCCACCTAAGGAGTCTCGGGTGAAGGCAGGAAGCTCGACCTATGTGCCAAAAAGGAGCCAAGCTTGGCCGAAGCCACTGTATCCTTCGGGTTCAGGTATGAAAAAGCCAAGGGTTGTGATGGAGACTGGGCTGCATGACTAGTTGGTTCAAGATAAAGGGAAGGTTATTGCTTTAACTGAGGTTGATGGTGCTGATGATAAGCTGGCCACGTCCGCTGAACATATGTTGGAGGATGATGATCTTCTGGTGGAAGAAGGAGAAATGGTTTCTCTCGGGAATATTGTGGATGGCGTGGAACATGTTGAGGACGCAGAGGGTTTGTTGGGTACAGCTAATGCTCACGATGGTGTAGAACAAAGGCTGGATGTGGTGGCTTGGACTACAGAATTGGAAACTGTGCTTCGGGCTGATGATGTACTCAACGGAGGGGATAGTATTTTGGCCATACAGGAAGGTACAAAGCTGCTGTCTAACGGCAATTCTGCAAGTACTTAGGGCCTAATGTTAATTCTGGTTTGTCTCTGGATGGTATAATTTCAGATTTGGACAATGTAAATTTGGATAATAGGAATGGGAAAATTGTTAAAAGTAGCAAAAGCCCGGGTAGAATTCACAGATTAAATTTCAGGAAAATGAATATGTTGATAATGGCATCACCTCAGAAGCGATTGGTTTCTAAAGGCAAAAATACAAAGGTTTCAAAAGTTTCTATAGCATCATCTTCTCGTGTTGCAGGAACTAAAGTCGTGGACGGAGCGGCTAAAGGAGGCACGAGGGGTTCGGTGCGTCCTGCGATATCTAAGAAACGGATGGTGGATTCCCTGAAGCCACCGACGCATCCGTGAAGATTTTGAGCTGGAACTGTCAAGTTCTAGGAGGAGACTTGACAGCTGATACTTTCGGTGATCTTTGGAATAAATTTAGGCATGATATTGTATTTTTATCAGAAACTAAACACTCTTTTTTTCATTTAAAGAAATTTAAAATTCAATTTGGTTTTGATAATTTGTACAATGTGGATCCTATTGGTTTAAATGATGGACTTGCTATTTTCTACAATAATGAATTAAAACTCGATGTTTTGTTCTCTAGCAATCGTATTATTGATGCTAAGCCTCTTTTTATGGGTTTAAAGTTTCGATTTCGTTTGTCTATGGAGAACCTGTGGCTGCAAACCGGCAATTTGTTTGGGACAAATTGATGGAGATAGGAACAAATAGGTCCAATGCGTGGTTGATAATTGGCGATCTAAATGAACTAACTGGAAACCATGAAAAAAAAGGGGGTAAGATGAGATCCGCGGCGTCGTTCGTTCCTTTTAACCAGATGCTGCGTCATTGTGGAATGACGGAATTTCCGTAAGCAGGAGACCACTCAAAGTCCGGTGCAAACTGGACACAGCAGTTGGAAACGAGGATTGGCATAATGTTTTTGGCCACTCAAAGGTGGAATATTTAGCCAGGATCGGGTCAGACCATCGACCGATATTATTAAAATCCAATTATAAGGCGGAAAATTACAATAAAAATTTTCGTTTTGATAAGAGATGGAAAGGAAAGGAGGGTTTTGCAGAGGCTATTGAGTGCGGTTGGCAACGTACCAGGAACTTCAGGGTCTCAGCCTTTATGGATAAAATCCATAACTGTAGGAATTCAATCTCTTGGTGGAGGAAAAATAATCTGCCACCAGGGAAGGAGAAAATTGAGTCGCTGAAGGAAAAATTGGAAGAAGCGCAAAATGATGACTTGATATCTTAGGAGGAGATTGTGGATATTAAAAGAAAGTTGCATGAAGCCTACAAGGAGAAGGAAATTTTCTGGAAACAAAAAGTAGAAATCTGTGGTTAAAAGAGGGCGATAGGAATACAAAATTTTTCCATGCAACGACCAAACAGAGGCGAGCGAGGAACCGGATTACCGGGTTGTTTAACCCTCAAGGAGTATGGGAAGATTCTCTGGAAGGAATGGAGGCCATCGCAGTTGACTATTTTAATGAGTTGTTTTTTCCAACAAAGACAGGCGATTTCACGCAGGTCCTTGCAAATGTGGATCCAGTTATTACAGATTCTATGAATCAAGCTTTAATTGGAGAAGTTACGGAAAATGAAGTAAAGATAGCACTTTTTGCAATGCATCCTGAAAAAGCGCCCGAGCCAGATGGAATGACAGCTTTGTTTTTTCAACGTTATTGGGGAATTTCGAAAGAGGATTTGGTTAGTCTGGTAAGGAATTT
>OVAN01010304.1:0-15910 GCA_900406275.1 Anastatica hierochuntica | reverse complement strand
ACATATCGACCTAAATATTCAAGAGATACCAAAATCGACAACACAAATCCGAGCGTAGCGCGGACATAGTCCTAGTATAATATAGAAAGTTGATTTTAAGTTTTAATTTTTGTACATCTTGATTTTTTACATTCGAATCACTATAAAAGAATTATCGAACATGTAAGAATAATTAAGGCTCAGAATATAAGTTTTTAAAAACGGTTGATGTTTATTCAAATCATTTTTACGTAATATTAAATATATATTTTATTTAAGAACACTCTCTTCATTTAAAAATATTGTTATTTATAATTTTTCAGTAATCTAAGACAATCTAAGAATTTTTATGCGTGGTAAATATACAATAAATGAAAAACTAAACGTAGATTTTAATTCATAATTTATTTATACGAGTCAACGGATGATTTAAAGAGGATTTAATCTAAACGTACAAACTATAATTATGCATGTTATTAATTTTAGACACTAAATATTTTATTTTTACTCGCATATCACGCGAGTACTTATCTAAGAAATAATAATTTAAAGCATGAATTAATACAAAACCAATCAAAATATTCACAATTTTGATGTTGAAAGCGATTTTTGTGATGACATGTGTTAAACTAACTTCCCAATTAATGTATAGGGGATTTTCAACTTTTTAAAAATCATGAATTGTACTTTTACAAATACCAAAAATTAAATATTGTATTGATTCCTATATTAAGGGATTAGCATAAATAATAATTTAAATAATGTATTAATACAAAACCAATCAAAAAATTTTAAATTCTCATGTCATAATTTTGATGTTCAAACTGGTTTTTGTGATTACATGTGTCAAACTAACTTCTCAATTGATGTATAGGGATTTCCAACTTTTTAAAAATCATGAATTGTACTTTTACAAATACCAAAAATTTAATAATGTATTGATTCCTATAAAAAGGGATTAACATAAATAATAATTTAAATAATAAATTAATACAAAACCAATTAAAAATATGTAAATTTATATGTCATAATTTTGATGTTGAAAGTGATTTTTGTGATCATATGTGTCAAACTAACTTCCAGTTAATGTATAGCAGATGATTGGCTGAGATCACTTATGTTTCATAGTTTGGAACGAAACTCAAATTATTTTAGAAATATTAACCCAATTTAGATCAAACATCAATCGTACGGGTAAAACAGGGTAGATTGATGTTTCAATATCAAAGTCTCACACTTAATCTACAGGAAAAGAAACAAATCAAAGTTATAATCTTTGTATCAGATTCGAGAACAGCATAACCGTATTTTTTTATACAACTAACTTTCTCTTTAACAATAACGTCTAGCCACATTCTCTCCATTCTCAAATGCTCCCAAAAAGGCTTCGGAAAAATCTTCCGGCAAAATTCTTTCCAGCTCCTACATACCCATTGGGTCCTCTCCAATCTTTCTAAAGGCCTAGAAGGCGTCGATCGGGAAGTTGTTGTTTGAGAAGCCGTCTCTCCCTATCCTTTTATTTTAGCTTCGTAGATCTTTTTTTTTCGAAGGTCGGCATACTTGAGATTTCGTAACACTCATCTTTGGTCTCTAATATGTTGAATGCAAATTTTAAATGTAAAACGAACTTAATTATGGGCAGAGGACATTCAAATTGAACGACAATTGATATGAAGAAGCAAGAGAGATGAAATGTTAATTTATGACTTGGGAGGTGAAATTTGCGTGGAAATTATTAACTAAAAATCAATTCATGATTAATGAGAAGGAAGTAAAATGATTCAATATGTCAAAGTTAATATTATTGCATTTTTGGTTTGAGTATGTATTCCTATAAAGAAAAAGTAGAGCATTTTAAAGAAAGACACATGACATTCTATAGAGATATTAAAAGATGGTGAGGTGGATAACTTTAGAAGTTCCCGTTAGTCCCCTTTTAATTAATTAATTAACTTTTTTTTAATATATTTTCGAGATCATTTAGTATAATATAATTATAAATATATTTTTTTTGTCCACAACTTTTATCAATATAAAATGGTTCAAAAATCCAAATCGATAGAGTATAGTTTACATAACAAATAACATTTGTTAACATTCCTCTAGTTTGTGTAATTAATCAATTTTGGTATCATGAATAGTCATAGTTTAGGGTAAATGCCAGCAGTACATGCTAATTTATCCTTCTCATTTAATTTTACCTAGGTATGTCTGGAATCCGCCATATCACCATCTTTACTACTCTGCAATGTCTGTTGCAAAGCCCACATATGTCTTATGTTTGGATATCATATAGTACATTGTCCATATGAATATCTCGATCTCAGCATGTAGTGGTGTACGACTTCTTTGCACATTTCTTGCTCACATGTGTAAGTGATTTAAATGGATAATAACTAAGTGTATGTGATTTAAAATGAACAAAGAAAATAGTTGATTTATTGTTTTCGAAAAAATATTTGATGTTTTATTATGAAAATATCAAAAATCTCTATATTATTATTTGGGAAGTACAATTAGGAGAATAACCTTAACTTTGTAATAAAATTACATTAAATACCATTAATATATATATATATATATTAAGGATATTATTGCTTTTTAAAAGATATTAATTAATCTATAATTAAACAAAAGATAAATAAATTAAGTAACCAATATCTTATCAAGACTCTCTTAATATATTTTCTCTTAGATCCATCAAAATAAATTTTATCTTTTAAATAAGTAAATGAATCTTAAAATTATTTAATATCTTAAAATTATCATATTTACATAATCTAAAGTAAGATATATTTAAACTAAACAATATACTTTATCTATATAATATTAATTATTTAAAACTTAATTAAAATCCCAAGTAATTTATATTTTTGTAATATATAAAAAGTAAAAAAATAAATTAATATGAACACAAAACATACTTGTCTTTAAGACTATGTTAAAAGTAATTGTTTCTAAAATATGCTTTTAATTAAACATTATAGTTTTTTTCAATGTATTGTTATAATTGAATTTTTTTTATTAAAAACAAATTCAATCTCTAACGGGTTAGTTGAGACTAATTTTATTGTAAAAATGAGGTATCATTTAGTTCATCACGGATTAAATACTTTAATCATTATCGAAAATATTTAACCCTAACTAACAATGTATAAATTTAAGTTATGAGTTTAAAATTTTGTTTAAATTATCATAAAATATTAATAAAACGTGACTCCGTGTATAACGTGGGTAAAATCTTAGTTGGTATATTAAATTCGTTGGTTTATTTTAAAGGAATATTGTTTTAAAAAAATGTATTGAGGATTGAGAAAAAAAGGATAATTATCAAAACAAAAGGAACGAGTTGTCTTTTTCCCTTTTCCCCTAGGGTTTCCACTTCGCGAAACTGCGTTCTCAAATCCGTTCAATTAAGGCAAAATCTTAAACTTTCTCTTCAATTCTTGTCAATACAAGTACAGCAAAATCGATCTTAAGCCAGAAAACATAGGAGACGAACAATGGCAGTCGTTACAACAACATAATCTTGGCTCGGAGAGAAGACCTCTCCAGCTATCAGCGGAGGCGCATCAGCGGCAAGAAGCGGACAGCCGCCTAAGTCTGATAGCTAGGGTTTTGAACCCGCATCACCACCAACCAAGTGACATGAAATCAGCCCTGCTCTCAGCTTGGAGAACGGAGGTACTAGTTACGACTAGAGTCTTGGATGATGGGTTAGTTTAGTACTTCTTTAGAGATAAAGTTCAGCTTCAATTTGTGCTTCTAAATGGTCCCTGTGTTTTCGTGACTGGATAGTTGTCCAGGGTCGATGGGAGAATCGAAACCAACCAGACTTCCTCAAAAAGGTTACCTTCTGGATTAAGCTCTCAAACATTCCTTCAGACTACTAGAATAACCATATGGTAAGGGAGATAGGGGAAAACTTGGGCATGGTTAGAGATCTCATCCTACTAAAGACTCTCCTGGAGAAATATAAGTTTGAACACTAAGGTCTATTTCATCAGGTACATCAACTTTGATAGGGGTAGCAGCCTGTGATGTTCATGCTTTTTTCATGAAATTAAGGAAGTTTTATTTCACTTGTGGGTCTCTAAAACACGATTCTTGTCAGTGTGTTGAAGGTCCTCTGTTCCAGGAACTCCCTCAGCTGCCACCTGCTCTAAATCCTGGTCTACAGAATCAAGCTCACATGTCTGCTCAAGCTAATGATGAAAATATGGAACAAGTGGAAGGCCATTCACGCCACGAATTGCAGAGTCATGAATATGAACTTATGGGAGAAAACACTATTGGAGAAGATATGAGCAGGCTTCAGTCCCAGGACAAAATGAATACAACAAAGGGAGCTGATAAGATGTCTGAATCAATGCATTCTCCCTTGAGGGTTCTCCCCATTACAATCAAGGAATTTGGATCCACTTCGGTTATCAATATAGGAGTAAAGAGAACGTCATAATATGTTACTAAAGAAGATTAGGCAATCACAAGTAACCAGAAAATACATGGAGGCTTTGAAGAGGGGAGATTTGAATCGAACCTCCAGCAGAATCACGAAATAACTCAGCAGCTACAAGATTTCCAAGCGAACACTCAGTCACCACTATAAGAGGGGAGGGTGGAAACCCCAAAGCCACCCGTGAAAACATGAAGCTCTTGCATTGGAACTATCAGGGCTTAGTGAGCCCCCTGACAATTCCTATTTTGGATAATATCAGACATATGTATAAGCCTGATATTATGCTCTTCCTAGAAACAAAAAACAAGGAATGTTTTATTAAGGATGTAGCTAGGAAATTAAGATATGCTCACTCTTTTTTGTACAACTTAAGTGGGCGNTGGGGGGGGGGGGAGTATGGCTATCTTCTAGGACAAAAATGTAAGTCTCACTTTTGTTTCTACTCCAAGATTGTACAATACTGATATGGTAATCGAAGAAGAAGATGTTAAATACTATCTTACATATATCTATTATATATCTATGCACATCCAAACAAAAAATTACGAGAAATGCAATGGAAGTGTTTGGTTGAAAGGGAAAATATTGGTATGTATGCAGATCAACCTCGACTAGTTTTTGGGAATTTTAATGATAGACTAAGTAATGCAGAGAAGCTAGAAGGACCAAAAAGAGCGGAACACACTTTCAAATCTTTTACCTCTATGGTGAACTGGCTGGGATTAAGAGACTTGAAGATGAATGGGGGAATATATACTTGGGCAGGAAAGAGATGGAAGCACTCAGTGGAAACAAAGATTGATCGTGCATTAGCAAATGTAGAATGGAGATATCTATTCCCCAAGGCATATATCTAGCTTTTAATCTAGTATGATTTTGATCATAGGCCCTTATTGTTGTGCACATGTGATAGGAAATGGAATGGAAAGAAATTATTTAGATATGATAATAAGTGGAAGGATGTTGTTGAGGTCAAAAATGTTGTGTAGAATGTATGGAATAGTTATTGTAGCAAGGTGCCACCAAATGATAACTTTATGGCCATAAGGAAATGTAGGAAAGAGTTAGTTGGCTGGAAGAATAAAAAAATATGAATGCTAAAAGAGCCATAAAAGAGATCCAAAACAAACTTCATAATTCATGTGAGGCAGATCCTATTGATTTCAATCATATTAGTGCTTTCAAATCAAACCTTATACATGCTTACAGGATGGAGGAAGAGTAGTAACGCACAAAGAATAAAATACAATGGCTTAAGGAAAGAGATCATAACACATAACTTTTCCACTCATTAACAAAGCATAGAAAGGACATTAACATAATCTCTTCTATATTGGATGAACAAGGAGGCTTAAGGGTCACTGAAATAGACATTCAAAATACTATTGTGACATATTTTACAAAAATGTATAGTTCTGATCCTTCTGCTAGTATAGTTCACTAGTATTGTTCTGCATTTTTTCAATTCTGGAGTGTTTCCACCAGAAATAAACCAGACTCATATATGTTTGATCCCTAAAGTAGAAAACCCACCAGAAAGTAAAAGAGTATCGTCCCATCAACCTATGCAATATCATATATAAGATAATATAAAAAATCCTTGCAGAAAGATTGAAGCCTTGGTTGCATGACATTATATCGGTGAACCACTCAGCTTTCATACCTTATAGATTTATAACATATAATGTTCTCCTAGCACATGAATTGCTACATAGTATGAGAAAAAGAGAAAGGAAAAACGAGTTTGTTGCTTTAAAATTTGATATTGGAAAGGCTTTTGATAAATTGGAATGAGGGTTTGTTGAACAAATGATGTGATCATTGGGTTTTGTAGAGAAATGGTGTGCATGGATAATGGCTTGTGTGAGATCAGCAACATATTCATTGTTGGTCAATGGGGAATCTGTGGGTAACATTAAGCCAAGCAGAGGAATAAGACAAGGTGACCCTATTTCTCCTTGTTTCTATTTATTGTGTGTGCACTGAAGGTTTCTCAAGTATGTTGCATAATTTAAAAAGAAGAGGCCTACAACATGTGCGGGTCCACCTATTACACACCTATGGTTTGCAGATGATTCCTTGCTATTTTCAAGGCTACATGGGAAGAATGCAGAGCATTGATGAACTCTCTGCAAATTTATGGTGATCTTTCTGGTCAACAAGTCAACTTATCTAAGTCGACCATAGTTTTTAGCAAGAATACACCTACTGAGCTGCAAAATATGATCAAGGAAATTACATCAATTGAGAAAATAGGAGGGATGAGTAAATATCTAGGGCTGCCTGAAACTATTGGGGGGGAATCCATCAGAAACATTTAAATATATTAAAGGGAGAATAGAAAACAAAATTCAGAGTTGGCTTACTAGGATGTTATAACCAACTAGAAAAGAAGCTTTAATAAAGGCAGTAGCTACGACTATTCCAAATTATGTCATGCAATGTTTTCTTTTCCTCAAAAAGCTTATAAATCAGTTAACTCAACCTATAAGAAAATTATGGTGGAATACTGTAGGAGAAGGGCAGAAGATACCTTGGATATCATGGAGAACAATTACAAAAGCCAAAAAATATGGTGGAGTAGGCGTAAGGGACTTGTTGCATTTTAACAAGGCTTTGGTGGCAAAACAGGTTTGGAGGATTTTGGAGCATCCAAATACATTCTTGTCTAATGCGTACAAAGCAAAATACTTCCCTATAAATACTCTGTTTGATCCAGGAGCAGGTACAAGATCTTCATACGCTTGGAAAGGTATGTCCCAAGTCACGTATCATATATCATCAGGGATGAGAATGGTGGTGGGTACATGGAATGAAATAAAATCACGGAAAGACAATTGGCTCCCAACAAAGCCACCAAGGCCAGCAAGACCTCTTGATGAGTCCATATCAGCAAATACACTTGTGGTTGAACTGTTGACTCCAGATAGAAAAGCTTGGAATGAAGAGAAAAGTCTGAGTTGGTCCATTCACAAGATCATACTGACACAAGAAAATCAAGCTAAGTATGACAACAAGAACGGATAGTATTAAATGGGCCTATACTAGAAATGGTGAATATCATGTAAATTCATGTTACCATCTAATCCATAATAATCTTATACAACAAAATGAGAAGTAGAATATGGACTATCTAAGAATATGGAAGCTTCCAGTTGTAACATGGCAATAGCGCATGAGGGTATTCTTGTTGGCATATCCTTGAGAAGGCGTGGTCTTATTGTTGATGAAACATGGAAATTTTGTGGTGAAATGGATGAAGTGTCAACAATTTGTTGTTCCACTGTAGAATAACAAGAGAAATTTGGTAGCTAACACCTATACACAACTTCTGAGGTGAACAAATGATGGAAAATCTTATTTGGATCCTTGATTTTACATTACAAGAGCAAAATCTCAAAACCAATCTGCATGCGCTTATTTGCTAGAGAATCTGGAAAAGAGAAATGCTCTTGTCTTCCAAAATTAAAGGATGCTAATACCGCATGTAATCAACTAGTCAATGGCTATTTAAAAGAGTGGGAGGAAGCATTTGGAAGAGAAAAAGAATTTGAAATGTCAAACTATCGGCTCAAGTAATCACTTGAGGGGACAACTAGATACTCATAATGACACATTGCATATGTTGTGTTATGTTGACGTGTCCTGGAAATCTAGTATAAGTATTGTTGGCATTAGTTGGTTTCTAATATGCCCTGAAGGTAAGAATATAGTACATGTTCAACATCCATTAATGCGATACGCAGTGCAGAAGAGGTTGAAGCATTCACTTTAAGAGACGATGTACTCCAGATAAGAAGGTTGGTATATGATAAAGTTATCTTCTTTGGTGATAATCAAAGTATCTACAATCACCTTCATAATGGAGTAATGTACCACTAGATCTTGAAGAGAGCATTTGTGGATTCTCATCTTTGTTGTTTGATATCAAAGAATTATCGCAGAATCCTTTCAACTTTCTCTTCAAGTATGTGAAAAGAGAGGAAAATCAAGTGGCAGATGCTTTGGCAAAGGAAGCAAAGAGAAACAACTCTGGATACAAAGTGGTTTACTACTAAATTTAACTTTTAGTTGTTTCATCCTGTTTCTTGTAACCGCTAATGTATGAACTCTATAAGAATTTTGTAACATCATGGCCCGTAAACCCAGTCCAATTAAAATTTTCTTTAATTAGGCCCAACAATTAAAAAGCCCACTCCATCTTTCTAATTGTTTTGTCCCACATTGTTTAGGAGAAAGGACTTAACCCTAATTCTCTCCCTATAAATATAGGTCTCCCCTAGACTTTAGAAACCACAAAACCCTAAAAGCTAAACTTCTTTCTCTTTCCTCTGTAGTTTTCGAAAACCCTACAGAGAAAGAGAGAGAGAGTTTGTGAGAGAGAGAGAAAAAGAGAGAGAGAATCATATTGGGAAAAAGATCTGAGAGAGAAGAAAAGTCTGAAACCCTGGAGATGAAAGAGCAAAAGATCATGCAACCCCAAGAGGAACTTGGAGCTGCTGCTACAATAGCCGAAAGGAGCACTGCCGCCGCCACCGTTGGAGAAGCCACCACCGCTGCCATCACCGGAGAAGCCGCTACCGTCGCCGCTGAGCATGAAGAAGGACCTGCAGACATATCTTTAGCTTTAGTAGGACCCATCCTGCCATCAGATCCAACCTCTGCAACTTCCAGAGATATTAGGCAGAGGTTAGGATGTATCTAATTCTCACTGAGTTTAGATTATTATTTTGTTGCGTTTGTTTAGGATTAAACCAGAGCTTGATCAAGCTATAAGTTTTAATGCGGATATGTTGCGCGTAATATGTATTGCTATGCCATATTGACTATATGCCTAGAGTGTGTTTGTGTGAATTAGTCGCTAAGTCGACATCATTTTTCTTAGATGAATGTTAAGACTTATTTGCGTGACCACATAGAACTGTTAATTGACCCAAGATTAGGTTAATCTGACATTGCTTGAGAATTACGTAAGAGATAATGATTGCATGTAAATAGATGAGGTGATTGTTGTGTTACCGGGTGAGATTCACCAAATGAGACACATCCAGAGTGATGGGTGAGATTCGCCAAAGAAGGCACATCCTGTTTGATGGGCGGACAAGTCGATGGAAGTCTTGAAAAGGCAATGGAAGTCCTGAAAAGGTCGTGGAAGTCCTGAAAAGGCACGTTTTTGTTGTTGTGTATTGTGATGATGATGCTTGTGTAGCAAGTAGGTGAATTTATTTTTGATTGAGGCATGTTAGCAGTTTGCTTGCACGGTACGCTAGGTACTATTGTTTGGGGCTTTGGGTGTAGGTTTAAACTTCTGGAGCTGAATAGGCGTTTTGGCTACTTGGATTTAGTTGCCTTCTCACTGAGTGTCTTGGTGACGGAAAGTCACTCACCCCTCTCTTTTTTCCCTTTTTTTATGGTGTAATGTCAGGTTAAGGAAGATAGAAGTTACTATTAAAAATCATATTGGTGGCTTAAAAGCAGTTTTGGCTGTACTTGAAAGGTTAACTTCGGTCTACCGGGACCGAGTGTTACATTTTGGTATCAGAGCCAAGTTAAAGGCCACTCCGGTTCTAACCTAGAGGGTCGTAAATTTTCAAAGAAAAAAATTTTCTTATTGATTCACTTTATGTTTCTCTTAGGATTAGATGCATGTGCTAAATTTTTATGATCGTAATTTCAAAACACCAATATGACTTTGATCTAGCTTCTAACTATAGTCTTTTTTCTCCCGGTTCTTCAGCGATGGAGGTAACATCTGCAGACAAATGGGCTTCAAAACAAGGGCGACCGCGAGGAAGAGTGTACCACACTTCATTTGTCTCAAGACGTGCGTATCTTACCACTAGCATCACAAGATTCCCAAAACGTACCCACCAGGAGCTCCACGGCCGATCAGATATGCGATTCAGCTTGAGACTTCCTCTTCTGATTCAAAACCAACACCAGACTTCGACTCTGGCAACACGGTCGACCAGCCCACGCCCCCGAGATCAGATAGTGCTATCGACACAGACCCTGAAGAGGATCCAAAGGAAGATCCAGAGGAAGCGCCGCAGCAGCCCCCAAACAACAGCCCCAAAAGCGATATTTTTGAGATTGATTCGAGTTAGATCTAGAAAAGAGCTCTAGAAGTTAAGTTTAGGAATTAGAATTTGGGATTTATTTATTTATTTTATTTAATTGGTTGATTGATGCTTTAAAAGGTGGCTAAGTTTAACACCTAGTTTCTTTTTAGATGTTGAGATATGAACTAAAGGAGCAATTCACCTAGTTTTATTAATTTAATAGAGGTTGATTTTTGAGTTATACATGTTCTTGAATATGAGTCGAGCTATCTTTTTCCTTCCCTTAGTATGCGTTCTAAGCTTAAGTCTCTAAGGTCAGGAGTCGGAAATGGCAGGACACACGTTCATGAGCACTCAACCCAGGACTCGTGACTTAGACGTGTCTACAAGTAATTTACGCCCTGGTTTCAATCTCTGATTAACCTTGCATGTTCATGTTTGATTGTTGCTTGGCTAGTCGATGAGATCTATCCCATGACGGAAGTGTTGTAGCCGTTCTCCAGCCACAAACTCCTTGTGCCAGGTACAAGGTAAGTCATCTTCGCCGTCAGTAGCCCTGTTTAGTCGCCATTGTAGTTCTTCTTCATGGATTTTTTCCTCATTTGACTGAAATTTCTTGAGCTAAAGACGTAGGCTCCCCAAACTGTTAAAGAGTGTTGTGTCAGAGTAGGCAGAGACGTGTCGTGTATGGGAGCTATGAAGGATGTGTAGCTTACCCTATTAGAGACGTGTCGTTGTTCTAGAATTATCTTAGAGAAGTGTAGGACTCTTCGGTAGAGCTGAGTAATTGAATTTAGGAATTTTTGTAAGATCTGAAGCGTGGTATTGTTCTTTTCTTTTCCTTTGTTACAACCTAAGCTCAAGGATGGGAGGTCTTGATTTGGAATTGGTAAGGCACATGTACCTAGGCATTCGACCGAGACTCCTGTCTAGTGCATGTCTGCGACGTCTTTAGATTGGTTTCGGTTTTTTCCTAGGTCGGTTGTACATGTTCTTGTTTAATTGTTGTACGACTGATCATAGGAGGGTTGTTCCAGTATGAAGATGTTGTAGTTGCCTTCAAGCCACAAACTTAGTATGCGAAAGAAGGAAGTCAACTGCTGTAGCAGTACTGTAGCTCTTCTCTGTGGAGTCACTTCCGTCACAAGACTGGATTCCCAGAGATGAAGTTGTAGCCAACTATAAATGTTGTGTGGTAGCATGCTAGGCGGGAAAAGGAAGTAGACGACCAGTGCAGTGAAAGAGGAGCTTTGTGGTTTTTCGTACCGGAAGAGCTTATAGTCTAGAAGACCCGTTAAAATGAGAAGTAGAAACGTAAGAAGTATGTTGTGTTATCAGAGTACGCAACAAAAGCGTGGTGGAACATGGGAGCATCATAATAGAGTTCATCAAAGAGTTAGTAGTAGTAACTTTGGACGGGTGAAGTAGCAAAAGCTAAGCAAGGATAACTTAGGGGAAACTTTGAGCTTAAAGGACACAATCAAAGCAATTTGAAGATTGTAGAGTTAGGATGTTGGTTACGTATGGAACTCCACTAGGAGATAAGATGGATGACGAAGGACTATAGAAGTTCTGCCTAACTTAGCTATCGGGGACGGGAACCCAAAGGAAGAATAGTGTGATCAGGACTACATGAGGAAGTTGAAATATGCAGTCATAGGATCTTCTGCATAATGCGGTAGTTCAAGCATGAAATGGTAAGAGAGATGTTGAGATGGATGGGCGTTGAACAACCTTCTAAAGACTTGTAGTGAGACAAAGAGGTCAATCCAGGTGGTATGTTTCTTAGAAGGCGCTGAGGTCGAACCTTGTGAATGGGAATAAGCCCATTTTGAAAGTTAGAGCTACTCAAAGGTATGAGAGTTCGACCAACGTGTGAGAAGAGTAGTAGTTAGGACACTTGACGTCCCAGTTGTTCTTAAGTGTAGAAACAGACACCCGCTGGAATACAATTGGATCAAGGACTTGCAGTGATTTCTTCCACTTAGAATTCAAGACGAATTCTTTTTAAGGGGNATTTTTTTTAAGGGGGGGGGGGGAAATTGTAACATCCTGACGCATAAACCCGGTCCAATTTAAAATTTTCTTAATTAGGCCCAACAATTAAAAAGCTCACTTCATCTTTTTTATTGTTTTATCCCACATTTTTTAGGAGAAGGGACTTAACCTAATCCTCTCCCAATAATTATAGGTCTCCCCTAGACCTTGAAACCACAAAACCCTAAAAGCCAAACTTCTTTCTTTTTCCTCTGTAGTTTTCGAAAACCCTAAAGAGAAAGAGAGAGGGTATGCGAGAGAGAGATAAAAAGAGAGAGAGAATCATGTTGGGAAAAAGATCTTAGAGAGAAGAAAAGTCTGAAACCCTGTTGATGAAAGAGTAGAAGCTCATGCAGCCCCATAAGGAACCTGGAGCCGCCGCTGCAACCACCAGAGGGAGCGCCGCAACCACCGGAGGGAGCGCAGCCACCGGAGGGAGCGTCGCCACCGCCGCTGGAGAAGCCACAGTCGCTGCCGTCACCCGAGAAGCCGCCACCGTCGCGACCGAGCATGAAGAAGGACTTGCTTACATATCTTTAGCTTTAGTAGGACCCATCCTGCCATCCGATCCAATCCCTGCAACCTCCAGAGATATTAGGCTAAGGTGAGGATGTACCTAATTCTCACTGAGGTCATATTCTTATTTTGTTGCGGTAGTCTAGGGTTAAACCGAAGCAGTATCAAGCTATAAGTCTTGATGCAAATACATTGTGTGTAATACGTATTGCTATGTCATATTGACTATACGCCTAGATTGCAATTGTGTGAATTAGTCGCTAACTCGACATCATTTTTCTTAGATAAATGTTATGACTTATTTGCGTGACCACACAAAACTGTTAATTGACCCAAGTTTAGGTTAATATGGCACTGCTTGAGAATTACGTAAGAGATAGTGATTGCATATAAATGGATGAGGTGATTCCTTGTGTCGTCGGGTGAGATTCGCCGAATGAGGCACTTCCAGAGTGATGGGTGAGATTCGCCGAAGAAGGCACATCCTGTTTGATGGGCTGACGAGTCGGTGGAAGTCCTGAAAAGACAGTGGAAGTCTTGAAAGGGCGTGGATTGAGGCATGTTAGTAGTTTGCTTGCGCGGTACTAACATGGATTGAGGCATGTTTGGGGCTTTGGGTTTAGATTTAGACTTCTTGAGCTGAAATAAGCGTTTGGGCAACGTGGAGTTAGTTGTATTCTCACTGAGTGACTTGGTTTTGGAAAGTCACTTACCCTCTCTTTTTTCCTTTTTTCTTTTTACGGTGTTCTGTTAGGTTAAAGAAGATAGAAGTGACTTTTAAAATTCATATTGGTGGTTTAAAAACAGTTTTGGCTGTACCTGAAAGGTTAACTTCGGTCTAGCGAGACCAAGTGCTACAAAATTATTTAAATGAAAAATGTTGGCAAAAAAAAATCCAAACAAAAGAAAAGAAAAAGAGGGATTTCTGGAAAAAGAAGACTTTTAGGGGTGAGATGGATAAAACCCGAAAGTGAAGGGAGTTGTGAGGTTTTGGTTTTAGTTTGGTAGTTGTGTGTTATCCACACATACGCGCACGCATAGTTTTCCTCTGAGTTTCTCTTCAGACTTGTTTCGCCGGAGGTGTGAAAAATGAGCTGAGAAATAGAAGCGACAGAGAGCGAAACTGAAGAAGATGTCTTCTTTCTTCAAATCTTTTTCGGGCAATCCCATGGAGGCGGCTGCAATGGCGATGGTTCATTCTTCATCTTACAGAGTACGTGAAAAGGATTACTTTCAATTGACCTGCTCCGTTTATTGCATTTGTTTTGAAGTTACTGAGAAAGTAATTGCCTTTCTTCTAAGCTCAATTTCTACAAACATCAATGTAAATGGCAGTTTGGGATTCGTTAAATGCTATTTGTGTAAATAGGTATGTTGGATACTTCCTTTGGTAGATTGGTATTCTTAAGGTTTTACTATTGCACGCCAACTGTTTGATAAAATTTCAGAGGTTTCCTGGGTTACTTTTTGTCCCTTTCTTTATATCTTTGGATAAGTAAAAAGGGAACTTAAGTAGTTCACTTTCTGAGCATCTCACCTCAATAACCAAATTTTAACTAATTCCAACTCCAGTCCCTCTTCCTTTGCATGGAATACTTTTGAGATGTGCCTCGTGTATTTTCAGTTATTGTCAGCTGGAAATTGTTCAAACTTGAGAAGAAATACGCCACTGGATCCCTTCCTTGCCAAGGGAAGGTCCTCCGTCAAGGCCTTTTCTTTCCTATATGTCTCACGGTTTTCCACTCAACCAAACAAGGAGTTTGGTCATTCATCAAAGCGACGGTCTCGTGGGCCTGTAATGGCAGCAAAGAAAGCATCCAAAGGTTTGCATCTAACTTCTTCTCTACTACTATTATGCAATGTGGCTCTTATTTACCATTGTGTTTGGTTAGGGGAAAAGCAAGACGAAGGAAAGTACAAGCACACAGTTGATTTGCCCAAGACAGGTTTCGGCATGAGAGCGAATTCTTTAACGAGGGAACCTGAACTCCAGAAGTTGTGGGACAATAACAAGGTCTTCAAGAGAGTTTCTGATAATAACAATGGAGTGAGTTTCTCAAAATCCTCTCTTCTCAACTTTACTTTGAGAAGCTGGTGTCTGATAGTAGGTTGGATTTTTAGGGGAGTTTTATTCTTCATGATGGTCCTCCTTATGCCAATGGTGACCTGCACATGGGTCACGCTCTTAACAAGATACTGAAAGACATTATTAATCGCTATAAGGTATTCATCCTATCCTTACTTGAAAATTCCTATGGTCTCCTTATGGCTTCCTTGCGTCCAATAAGGAGCTTCCTCTCATCAAATATCCTGCTTCTTCATGAAGCTGCTCCAAAACTACAAAGTTGAATACATTCCGGGGTGGGATTGTCATGGTCTTCCAATTGAGTTGAAAGGTAAGTGCATAATAGGTGATGAACCTTTGAGTCATTACAATGAGAAAGTAACTCTGCCTCGGTTATTTCTGGGGAGTTGCTTGCTTGAGTATTTTGGCTGTAATCGTCAAACATTTCAGTTCTGCAGTCCCTGGATCAGGAAGTGAGAAAGGAACTTACACCACTAAAACTAAGGGCAAAGGCGGCCAAATTTGCTAAAGCAACTGTTAAAACGCAGATGGAATCATTTAAGGTGGCTATCAAACTTTATTTTCGTACATGAGTTCTTGTTCGAATGCATCATTCATTATGATTTTCAGATTTCTTAGGACATTTATGACTGTGAAAGATTTTTCTTATATTTGGGTCACTTCATTGACATCTAGCACATAACACTTGGCATTTACAGCGGTTTGGAGTATGGGCAGACTGGGACAATCCTTATCTAACTCTTGATCCAGAATATGAAGCGGCCCAGGTAA
>OVAN01010303.1:0-15910 GCA_900406275.1 Anastatica hierochuntica | reverse complement strand
CTTAACTTCTTTGTTAACCGTGTCTGTCGATTCGTTCTTCCTTTACGCTTTTCACATACTTTAGATCCGTTCTTGTATATGCTTTGTTTTACGAATCTTGTTCTGTTTTCACCGTTAATTTCATATCACTTCACAATCTGTTTCGTATCCATCTATTTTCATTGTTAACTTGTCTCGTTTCGTAAATCGAATAGCGTTAACCTAAGTCTCGCATACTGCTCGTTCATACGTTTTACTCACGCTGTCTTGTTCGATCTTATCTCGCAGATAACTCCTGTATTTCTTACTAACTAATTCGCTAATTCTNGCTTTGTTTTACGAATCTTGTTCTGTTTTCACCGTTAATTTCATATCACTTCACAATCTGTTTCGTATCCATCTATTTTCATTGTTAACTTGTCTCGTTTCGTAAATCGAATAGCGTTAACCTAAGTCTCGCATACTGCTCGTTCATACGTTTTACTCACGCTGTCTTGTTCGATCTTATCTCGCAGATAACTCCTGTATTTCTTACTAACTAATTCGCTAATTCTCTATCTTGATCTGTTGATCTTTAGCTACAGAATCCGTGAACCACATATCATTGACAGTGAGAATTTCGGTTCCCACATGCGCTTGCTTGAGTCCATAGAGAGCCTTCGAGAGTTTATACACCTTTTCTTCACTTCCTTTAACTTCAAATCCTTCAGGCTATAGAACATAAACTACTTCTTTAAGTTCTCCGTGCAGAAATGTCGTCTTTACGTCTAGATGGTGTACTTCCATCCAAACGAAGCTGAGATAGAAAGAATAAGATGTATGGACTCTATACGAGCAACATGTGCAAATATTTGTTCATGCTTCCATCAGGGTTTCCATTGCTTTATATTTGTTCATGCTTCCATCAGGGTTTCCATTGATCTTCAACACCCATTTTAAGCCAATAGGCTTAACTCCCATCGGTAAATTAACTAGGCTCCAGGTTCGATTTCTTTCAATAGAAGATATCTCATCTTCACATGCATCAATCCACACTTTCATCTTCTTAGCTTTCATGAAACTCAACGGTTCATCATTGATCACCATCAAGAAAAACTCACTCTCTGCCTCCGCTAATAGAATGTAATCAGAGAGATACTCCGGTTTTGATCTCTCCCGTGTTGATCGTCTCAGAATAGGTTCCTCAACCACTTCTTCGTTCTCACTTGTCCCATCCTCGAGATTTTCTATAGTCTCCGCCGTTCCTTCAGCTTCATGAGTATCAACTATCTCGGTGACACTTTCGGGCTCTGTTTTGACTACAACATCACGTTCTTCATGCTCAGTTTCGGCCCTTCTCCCAAACTCCATTAAACCTCGGTTACCAAACTCGTCGAGATCAACTCTGAATGAGCTTTCTATTTCCCCACTCGTGCCTTCATTACGACTGTTCCATGCCCATTTTTATTCCTCCAAGAACTCCACATCTCTACTAACAACAACCTTCTTGTTTCTAGGGTCAAGCATACGGTATGCTTTGCTGCCCGGTTCAGTTCCAATATATACTAAGGATCTCGACTTGTCATCAGGCATTTTGGTATGAGTGGGCTCGATTTTGGTGTAGCCGATACAACCAAAAATGCGCAAGTGAGACAGGCTCGGTTTTCTCCCTTTAAAAACTTCATATGGTGTTCGTGAGTTTAAAGTTCTCGTAACAACTCTGTTGATTAAATAGGTAGCATGCCGAACCGCTTCACCTCACAACCAATTCGGCAACTCCATATGTTTGAGAATGCTTCTTGTCATCTCTAAGAGCGTACGGTTTCGTCTTTCGACCACTCCGTTCTGTAGTGGTGAATAAAGTGTCGTTAGATGTCTTTGAATCCCATTCTCTTTACAGAAATCTCGAAATTCCAATGACACAACTCTCTTACTCTATCAGTCCGAAACACTTTTATGAGAAGACCACTCTCTTGTTCTATCAACTTCTTTAGCTTCTTAATTTTTTCAAATGTTTCACTCTTCTCCTGTAAGAGTATTGTCTACATGTATCGCGAATGATCGTCGATTACAACAAATATATATGTCTTATAACCGCTTGTTGGTGGAGTAATTGGACCACATAAATCACTGTGAATCAGTTCCAAATTTTGTGAGGCTAAAAAATTAGTGGCTTGAGGAAAAGGTTTTCTCACTTGTTTCCTAAGGAAACAGGACACACATGGTTTCTTTTCAATCACAACTCTCGGCAGCCCTGTATCAAGTTCTCGATTCACCATTGTTTTCAGATTGTCATAGTTTATATGGCCCAATCAAGCATGCCATCTTGAATATTCATCTACGTCCATGGTTTGTAGGCATCGAAAGTTTTTTGCCTCAAGGTGAACTTTGTACAAGCGGTTCCTTCCTCTAGTAGTCTTTACCAGTACTTTCTCGTCCCGATCATACAGAAACAGAACATCTCCTTTCATTCGCACCTCATAACCTGCTTCTGAAGCTTGTCCTAAGCTAATAATGTTACTCTTGAGATTGGGAATGTAGTATACACTCGAGAGAACCTTTCTAACACCATCCTTGAACACAAAACTAATCGAACCTTTTCCCTTATGTCATTCTGAGAATCATCTCAAAACTTGACCTCTCCCGTGATTGATTCATCCAACTCAAAGAACCACATACGATTTCCTGTCATGTGGTTGCTCGCACCATTGTCCAAATACCACATGTTTTCATTCTTAGAAATAGTTTCAAAAGCTTTCGGCTTCACATTCTCTTCATTAAGATACACAGTTTCGTGCATCATCAACTCATCTGCTTCAAGTGTATCTTCATCCTTAACCTCTTAAGCTTCTTGGAGTTTAAGTAGTCAGTCGGGACAATTCGAAGCATAATGTTCGAGCTTGTCGCAATGATAACAAGTAATCCCGGACGTATCTCTTTTTGTTCCAAAATTTCCTCTTCCTCTACCTTTGGGAATGAACCAAACGCCGCGACCTCTGCCTCTGTATCCTCCATCGAAGCTCCCACGACCTCTGTTACCACCGTCGACACTTCCTCTGCCTCCTCTGTTTTCTCCAACAAAGTTACGATACCCTTGTTGTTCCGTAAACATCAATTTACCATTGTCTTCAACAAAATCATCTTCATCCCCATTAATTATTTCCTCATAAGTTTTTAAACGGCCAACTATCTCTTCGAAGCTTGTTCTTTTAAGGTCTAAGACCTGTTCAAGAGAAGCAACGATAAGGATATATCTTCTACGTGGAAGGCCTTTTAAAAACTTCTTCACCATCTTTTGTTCTTCAATTATTTCACCGAGGGCCGATGATTTTGATGAAATCTCAGAGATCTTTCCAGCAAATTGATCTATAGTCTCGCCTTCTCTCATCTTCAGCTTATCAAACTCTATCATAAACGTCTGCAAGCGAGCCTCCTTGACCCTTTCAGCCCCCATATGCCTCGACTTTATTGTATCCCACACCTGATTTGTTGTGTCTAATTTTCCAACTTGTAAGACGAAGGCTTCGATGATTGATTGCATGATCAAAGCCATTGTCGTGACATTCTTCTCTTCATCATCGCTCTTTGTCTCAATTACATCCCATACTTTATGGTATCTTAAGAGAAGTTTCATCTTAATTGCCCATACAATATAGTTTGTTGAATTTAGAAGAGGACACTTGATAGATGATGAGCCACCATCGTTTTGTTTGATCTCTGATGATGCAGCCGTATGTATTTCTACCTCCTTGTCTCCCATCTCGTCCTTAGATGGCTCTGATACCAAATATAGAACTCAATGAATGGATGTTAACAACACAATCAAGAAAACACTCTTCTTACTAAGGCAAAAATAACTCAAAACCTTAAATCTCTCAACAATGTTCTCTCAAGACCTAAAACCAAAAAACTCTCTAAAAACCAACACAATGATCGACACACCTTATTTATATAACACTTATCTCCTAATTCAATAAGGAATAGGAAAGTATAGATAACTCCTAACTTTAACCCAACAACACTAAACCATATCTCGATTAAGTATTGATCCTTTTATTAACTCAAACCATAACTCGGTTAAGTGTTACTTGTGTTGAAAGTAACTATTCAAGCTTAGTTCAACACGAAAGGGAAAAAGCTGAGGCTGGAAGTGACAATGATAAGTAAGAAGAAGAAGAGCTGAAGTGAAACAAAGAAGGAAGAAGAAGAAAACGAAGCTGAAAGTGACAAAGAGAAAGAAGAAGCAGAGAAAAAGCAACAGAATAAGGAGAAGAACAAAAGGATTAAGGTTAAGTATTATACTATTAGTGTGTAATACTGTGTAATCTTTAGTCTAAGTGTCTTCTTCTTCTTCTTCTTGTATAGTTTGTTTGATAGTCGGATAGGAAAGTTTATGTTTCTAGGTTTTAATTTGTGAGACCTCTTCAGATAAACACTATTTTCTGATTTCTTTTGGATTATTTAATAAAAGTTGAAACTTTTTGCTTCAAAATAGTACTTTCTTTATAAATACTCCACCTTATACATAACCCGTATTTGTTTTCTATGCATGCTGAAATATATCTCATTGAGTATCTTATATACATAGAATTTTTTCATAAGAAAACACTCATATTTTATTTCAGACGAGGTACTAAAAAAATGAGGTCGGTTAAACAAGTGTCATTTAGATAAAGGATTTGACGATTAGTAATAATGGCTTTAACCAGATGAGCAAAGTAATAATTATTATTACTATCTAACTATATAAAATGAACTAATCCAAGCATATGAGAGTATCCACATCGGCTTAAAAAATTTCTCTAAAATTATACCATGTTAGTTTCAAATTATCTCAAAAAGAAAACGCAGCCAACTCAGGATACAATTGTTTCATATATGGACCGTCAAAAATCAAAGGCCACTTACCTCTACATTTGGTCAACCCGCCAGCCAGCCAAGAAGTCACTCCTTTACAGGCAATATGGCACACTGACTCCCTCCGTTGGGTGACTAAGTTTCACCCCGACAAAAACTTTAATCGCCATTGAATATCAACATCTTCGTCTCCCTTTGTTACGCCTCTTAGCTTACCTGTGATTGTAACATAAGTCGCCATTGAGCCACATCTTCTAAGCTACCACAACACAAGAACTTCCTTGCAATGCCAATTCCCACCAGCATATAAATACAAAAAGCATTATCGCTTTCTTATCCATCTGAAAAAGGATCTTCAACGACAAGACTTGGGAAGTGGTTCCGAAAAGGAAACACAATATGCACTCAAGATCAATTGTAAAGATGGCAGATCGTTGTCAAATGTGTAGAGGAACTCAATGAGGTTTTCACAATCATAAGGAGGTAACCATTTTCCTGCATCAAATTAATGTGGTTGCATGTATGAGATTTTCGTACTAAAATATGAATTTTAGATTGATCCTTTTTTATTTCAGATGATAATGTGTAGTTGGGGTGTGATCAAAAAGTTGAAAGTTCGGTGAAAATATGTAGAAAGTTTAGAGGTTAGCTGAACAATCTTAAGTTTTTCTCTTGATCGACATTACTAGGTCATGGCAGCGAGGAGGCCAAGCGTTAAATATTTGAAAAGCTCTTACAAAAACATTCTTCACCTGATGCCATGCTTTTAGATTCGGCGTATCATCAATTTTTCAGAACGTTATTTGTAATTCGCCATATTCATTTTTCTTTAGTTCATAGTCTCTTTGTTGCGATAAGATTTAGATTTTGAAAAAATATATGACTTGGATTTTTAACCTGAATCCATCAACTTTTTATACGCAGGTCCATGATCTTCTACAGCAGATGGTGAGGATTTCAGCATTTCTAATGTTTTTGACTAGGCTTGGAATTTCAGCTTCAATATGCACATTCTGATTGTTTTTTGTTTTATTTGTGTGTTTCACCAAATCAGGTTCTGGACAATGTTAGACTCCAACATCACAACGATGGATTGCATATTGAGTTGGCCAATGATTCAGATCTCACGACTGTTACAAGCAAAAGAAGAGAAGCATCAAGGTATGATGACTCAATCATCTCTTAGCTATGTACTTTTTATCAAATTTTTCCCTGAGTTTTACAGATTTGTTGTACTCACTGACCCACTGGAGAGAATAGAGGAATTGGGTTTGAAATATGCAAACAATTAGCAAGCAAAAGGGTTAATGTTATTTTGACCTCTAGAGATGAGAAGAGTGGACTTGAAAACCCAATTTGGAAAACTCGATATCTTGGTACGTTGAGCTTTGGATTTCTGATCTCTTTTGATAACTAGAAAGCAAAAATCTTTAGTGATTGATATGCCCTTATTAGACTGAGTAATTAACAGTAATATAATGTTTAATCTAATAGCTCTGAATATATATAGAATTGCATCATTTTCTGTAATGTTGAGTGATCAATTTGATTGCTTTTACAGGTCAGTAATGCAGGGGTTGGTGGTATAATCATTGATGTCGATGCTTTATGAGCAGGGGCAGGGAAAGTAAGTATCTTTGTATTAAGTTTGCAATTTGACCTGGCTGATATGATATCGATTAATCTTCTTCAAATGTAATGATATTTTTTTGATATTAACACATGGCAGAAAGATTTCAAGTAGGATGTAATTACCACATAGACTTATGAGCTACCTGAAGAATGCATCAACATTAACTATTGTGGACAAAAGAGAATGCATGAAGCATTTATTCTCTTTTGCAGTTATCTGATTCTTCGAGGATCGTCAATGTATCATCTCCCATGGGTAAACTAAAAGTAACAAGAAATTGATACCAAGAAAGCTTGAAAGATGTTGGCGCAGAAACTCTAGAAGAAGAAGAAGAAGAAGAAGAAGCGCTGTCTTTGTAGCCCACACTATGTTGCTGATCATAAAAGTCATGTATAACGATACATTTCCAGTCCTCAAGCTCACCTTTTGCTCTTGCCTATTTTATGAAGTTAGCAATTAGTCTCTGAAGAGGGAAATAATCAAGTATTATAAGACTTTACACAAAGATTAATGAATATCTTTGGAGTTTGCAAGGGAGAATAAATCAGTTTATTCTGGAATACCACATGACGTCATAAAAAGGTTAAGATGATTGCAACACAAAACCATCAAATCCATTGTGAGTAAATTTGTTGGATTCCCTTGGTACTGTCAAATAGAATTATCATATTATGTTTATTGTTAACTCTCTTTTCTGATTTATAAATCATGGGCTCCAATGCTAAAGGTTTTTTCATGTTGTTATTTCCATTCAAAATTTCAAACAACTACATCACGTCACTGCCATTCTCCATATACGATTCTTTTAGTTACCTTCTAGATTATTAGCAAACAATTCCTAACGCCTTCTCCTTTAATCTTCTAAAAGTTTAACTCATTTATGCCATAACCAAATCATTAACATAGAAATGAGTGTCGACATCTCTTCCTACAAATTTTTGAACTCACTCATGTAACCTTCTCTTCTCCATTTCAATATAATGTCACTCTTACTCGCAGGCCCTTATGAAAGACTACGCACCATGTTTCCCTAAGAGGGCGAGGAAAAAGGTGAACATTGTTATGAAAAAGGATATGAAGAAGATGGAAGAGGTTACACGTACGACGACACATAGACGGTCAAGAAGAAGTTATTTACACAGCTGAGGATAGAAGAGAAAAGAAGCAATAGTAGGAGGTGAAGATGAGGGTGGAGAAGACATTGAGATGTTTTCATAAAGAAAGAGTATGGTGTGCGACACAAAAAGCTTATGCTCCTTTGATTAAAATTTTTTGATGGTTTAACACCGAGTTTATTTGTAGCCATATTTTTGCTTATGATTTCTAACATATAATAGACGTAAGCTACATATATGGAATCAAAGTACAATATTAATTTTGTTTATACCATAAAGCTACATATATGCAATTTTTTCAGATTATAGAATTCAGGTATAGATTAGTTCTAAATCGATTAATCGATTGAAGCAGAACTCACAAAGGTCAAAATTTATAACATTTAAATTATTACAATATTAGTTTGATGTAAAACTAAAATTAATGCTTTTAATAATATATAATTGGGTTTTTAGTGAAAAAATCCTTCAAGAAAATATCAGTTGTGATAAAACCCCTCAATTAAAGATTTAACGAAAAAGCTCCTCAATGTTAACTCCGTAAGTTAACATTGATTTAAATCGTACAAAAAGACATCGTTTTTAGTTTATATGTGTAAACTAATTAATTTTAAAAACAGAAAAAATGAACACAACACTCGAACCCGCGACTTGCTTACTGTATAACTTATTGCAAAATATTAACAAAGTTAACATTGAGGGGTTGTTTCGTTAAATATTTAATTGAGGGCTTCTTTCGTGATTGATATTTTTTTTTGAAGGGTTTTTTCATTAAAAACTTAATTAGTTTACACATATAAGATAAAAATGACGTCGTTTTGTACTAGTTAAAACGCAGTGTTTTGATATAACGGTTCCGTTTGTTTTTTGACGACAAAGTTGACGGAGGGTTTAAAATATTAATGGAGTTAACATTGAGGGGTTTTTTGTTAAATCTTTAATTGAGGGATTTTTTCACTAAAAATCCTATATATATTATTTGCAAAAGTATAGTAAAACTAAAAAAAAATTAATTAGGACAGACATAGTAATATTATGGATCAAAGATACATAATTTTAATGACCTACTTTTGAAAGTACATTTCATTTCATATCTCTTATATGTTAAAAGTGTAATCATTTTAAATAATAAAATTATAAGACATGGTTCATGCTATATTTTAAAAGGTAAAAATTTAAAGTTAAGGCAAATCCACCTGCAAAATATTTTGCAGATTTTGACATTCAACGTCATTAAAACTATAATACTATATTATAAATAGTTCAATGTATGATTAAAAATGCCGATCCATAATTTATTAAATCTATTTTATGTATAATTATTGAAAGGTAGAAGATATGACATTTTAATAATTCATATGATTTTTTGAGTTCACCAAAATCTACAATATTTCAAAAGTTATTAAGTATAAATAAATTAAAATGCACAATTAACGAATATTGTGCATAATCAACAATTAGACTGCGATGATATCCGAGTATTTTAGAGAACATATTTAAAAACCATAATTTACAAATACTGTTCAAGTGTAAAACATTATTTATTTATTAAATAGATTGTCAAAGTTATAGGTACATATTTATGAACAAATTTTAAATGAGTCAAATAATGGTTCAAAGGAACTTTAAGTATAAATAAATAATGGTTAGATAAGTATTAGTTTTGAAAATTACTTAGATGATTAAATATGTGTTTACAATAGACTTTAATACAATGTTGCTTATGTGTACACTCTAGATGGAGAGATAACTCTCCTATTATCAGATTTATCAGCAAACGATAAACCATTCGACGGTAAAACTGTACTGCTCGGAGGCGACTTTCGTCAAATTTTACCAATCATACCTCAAGAAACACGAGCTGATATAATGTTGGCATCTATTAACCAATCATATTTGTGGGGTCAGTGCGAACTACTAATGCTAGAGAAAAATATGAGGCTACACCAATCGGAAACAAATTTTGCTTCACGGTTACTTAGTGTTGAAGACGATATGGTCACACTAAACGAGAAATCGCCTGCACTGGTCGTTAAATATGGGGAAATGATCTCTGTTCCGCAAAGTTTTTTCATGGATAACAGTGGGAACCATTTTGATAAAATAGCGGATGCGTCATTCTCATCGAACACCTCATTGGAAGGAAATTCGCAACAATTCACGGAGCATGCTATATTAACTCCAAGGAATGAAATTGTTGACGAAATCAATGACTACATACTCAGTAAAGTTGACGGCGTACTCAAAGAATATTTAAGCGTCAACAGCTACAAAAAAGTCGAAACAGTTGGTAAAGATTATGGTGCAATGTACCCTACTGAATATATGAACTCCTTAGAGTTTTTAGGATTACCAAAACATAACCTGAGGCTTAAAATAGGCACGCCAATTATGCTTCTAAGAAACATCAACCGAAGAGAGGGACTATGTAACGGCACGAGGGTAACTATCACACAATTAGGCGAGAGGGTCATCGAGGGGCAAATAATAACTGGAACAAACGCCGGGCAAAAGATCCTAATACCAAGGATTAGTCTATCCCCGAGTAAAACGAATCACCCGTTCACACTCCGCAGACGCCAATTCCCAATCAGGGTTTGCTACGCAATAACCATAAAAAAGAAAAGCCAAGGACAAACCTTAAAGAGAGTACTGTTATATCTGCCAAAGCTGGTCTTCAGTCATGGACAACTATATGTAGCTCTTTCAAGAGTCACAATCCCACAAGGACTATGCATCTTACAAGCAGAAGAAGAACCAGAAGAGACCGTGCAGAATATCGTCTACAAAGAAATTTATAACAGACTACCAACAAGATCAGGTAAATTTTTTTTACATAATTTAATATAAACTACATTTGTGAAAAGAAATAACATCACAGACAATGCAGGATGGATAGGAGAAGATGATCAACATTTGCTTCATAACGTGAGGAAAAATAAAACACTACATGCTTAAAAGACACCAAAACGAACAACTTCTATATCTGAAACTAAGCACATTCACTACCATTTACAGATTATGAAAGGGAGAACATCGAACTTGGAACACATAATCCTTACAACATACTTGAAGAGAAGAAGATATGCACCCAACAAGGATCCCCCCTCTTTTGATTTCACCACTCTTGAATCAATTCTTATCCTAGAATTAAGTACGACGAGTTGCGCAAGAATCCTAAAAGGTGTGACCAAATTCTAGAACTTTTCTGATTTTCATATTGATTTAGTTTACCAGCCATTATCTACCGATTATGTTTGTCATTTTTCATGATATATTCGAGGGAGATGATCCCCCTACGTGGAGAATGATGGTATGCAGAGAACAAAGAAGTCAATTTACCATTCCAACATAAGAAAAACAAGAATGTTATGATAAGATGTTCCCTCTACACAGACACTCAAGAGCTCGTATTTATGGGCTAAAGGATACAAACGGAATTTTAGTAGAGAACACGAAAGGAATTGAGAGAATATCTACACAATACTTCCATAGCATTTTCACTACTTTGAACCCAAGTGGTTTTGACAAAGCACTCTGGTTTATTACCTCGAAAATACCAGACTCAACGAATCAGTCACTAGTCCAAGAACCTTCCGTCAAGGAGGTAAAAGCTGCAGTTTTTGATATCAATCAATACAAGGCACCAGGGCCCGATGGGATGACGAGTCGGCTTTACCAAATATTCTGATCAATTATGGGCCAAGATATTGTCAAAATGGTTAGGGAATTATTCAATTCTGAAAGCTTTCATCCAAAGCTAAACCAGACTAATATATGCCCCATCACGAAGACTGAAAGACCTCAAGTGATGGTAGAATTTCGGCCATTTAGCATATGTAATGTTAGTTACAAGATCATTTCAAAACTCTTATGCAAAAGACTAAAAAGATCTCTCCCAACGCTAATTTCGAAAACCCAATCGACCTTTATGGCTGGACGTCTTAACACATATAATATCCTACTTTTCCAAAAGAATTTTCATGCCTTACGTACAAGCTCGATGTATAAATCCTCATTTATGGAAATAAAGACAGACATGAGAAAGTCTATGACCGGGTGAAATGGAGTTTTCTAAAGGCATTGATGCTAAAACTTGGCTTTTATCCAAAATGGGTGAGGTGGATGATGTTCTATATATCATTGGTTTTTTATCAAGTGTTAATCAATGGAGAGACAAAAGGTTGTATAAAACCATCTCGATGCCCTTGTCCCCTTTCTTATTCATAATCCTCACAGAGGCCCTTGTATCCTTTCTAAACGGGGCAGAAATGGAACGCTATCTAACGGGTTTACGAATTGCTCAGGGGAGTCCACCGGTTTCACACCTTCTTTTTGCGGATGATAGCTTATTCTTTTGTAAAGCAGACTTCCTGCAAAGTGCAGAGATTTTTAAGATAATCGAAATATATGGAGCGACATCGAGTCAACAATTAAATCGTTCGAAGTCCTCTATTGTATTTGGGAAGCTAGTGGATACTCATACCAAAAGGCAAATCAAAGTCCTGATTTGTACTTCTAAGGGAGGGGCATGGAAATGTACTTGTGACTCCCCGAACAGATTTTTGGTTCAAAGAAGAAATTCTTCGCCTTTATTCAAGAGAGACTGAGTAACAGGATCAACACTTGAACCTCAAAATTCCTTTCCAAAGGGAGAATAGAGGTCTTAATCAAATATGTTGCGCAAGCTCTTCAGACCTATTCAATGTCGTGCTTCCTCCTCCCTTAAGGTATAATTGAGAAGCTCAATAGCGCTATCTCCAATTTCTAGTGAAGCTTTATAGAAAATAGCAGTGGCATGCACTAGATTGCTTGGGATAAGCTTTGTACTAGCCACGAGGTGGGTGGCCTGGGATACAGAGACTTACGTGATTTCAGCTTATCTCTTTTAGCTAAACAGCTTTGGCGTCTTCACCAATTCCCATCTTCTCTATTGGCTCAGGTTCTCAGAGGCTGAATTTTTAGACATTCATCTCCCCTGGAAGTCTTTGAACCCTGCTCTCCCTCCTATGGGGGGAAGAGTATTCTTGCAGCAAGACCCCTACTTTTTAGAGGTCTTAGGAAGATGATTGGTTCAGGCTGTAATATTAGTGTTTGGTATGAAGCGTGGATCCCAACTGTCCCAGCGCGTCTGGTGCGACCTATAATCCGATCCAAGGATCAAGACCCAGCCTTATTAGTGAATGTTCTAATCCAACGAGATTCGACGGGATGGGACGAAATGAGACTTAGAGAACTTATCCATCTTGAGGATATCCTGCTTATCCTTGGGATGAGACCAAGCTAACTTTTCTCTCAGGACGGATATGCATGGAGCTATACACAATCAGAAGCTTATACAGTTAGATCGAGGTATGAGTTAGCGAAAAATTGAGGTCGAGAATAGAACATGCACCTCTCCTAGATCCAAGCACTACATCACTAAAAAGCCAAGTTTGGAAAGTGAAGACACCAAAGAAACTAAAATACTTCTTGTGGCAAGCGCTCTCGGGATGTGTGGCTACATGAAAAAATCTAGTTTATCGGCATTTGGGCACAGATCGGAGCTATCCAAGATGTTGTAGCCAAGAGGAATCGATAAATAATCTCATTTTCGAATGTCCCCAATTTTATAAGTCTAGACACTCCCAAAGTTGCCTACACGTCCGGGTCTCTTCCCAAGTTCCTCCTTATACCGAATGATGGACTTCCTCCTCTAGAGAACCAAAGATTGGATTTATCAGAAACAGAATGAGACTCTTTCCCCTGGATCATTTGGTACATTTGGAAAGCAAGAAACGACAAAGTATTTAATGGGAAGAATATTTCGCCCATGGAGACTCTTGAGATATCGATCCTGGAAGCAGAAAGTTAGAGAGCAACAAACCAAAAAGAGTAGAATGAAGACGAGGAGGATGTTATGGTTGAAGCATTAGATTTGTTACCCTCGGCAACAACTCAAGCCCTCACGTGTCAGGTTGATGCCTCTTGGAAGGAAAACAGACCTATGAGCAGACTAGGGTGGTGGCTTCGAGACCCAAGAGTGGCATATATTCTAGGTATAAAATGGTGTAGACGGAGCCTCCCATCTCTTCATGTCGAGCTAGACGTTCTTCTTTGGGATATGTCTTGCCTCCTTGAAAAACTCTTCACTTCAATCAGGATTGAGACAGATTGCTCATCACTTATCGCGATGACTGAAAATCCATTAGAGTGACCAGCCTTTAGTGTTGAGTTAGACCTCTTCTTATCCCTTCGCGACAGTTTCTCAAAATTTAGTTTATGCCTCATTCCTAGACTCTTGAATGTCCGTGTCGATGGCCTTGCAAAAGAGGCAAGAGCACGAAGTTCTCCCGTTTTCCGTATTAGTCTTGTAGGACCGGATTTGTTTACCCTCGACGCAAACCTCTCCCACCGGTCTAACTAATGTATACGAATGAATGGTGTTTTCGAAGACAAAAAAAAAGACACTCAAGTGCCCACAAATTTCTTCTTATGTTGGGTTAAGTATCCAACAATTGTCGTTCGGGATCATGGCAATTCAAGTTCAGGTCTCATTCAATATGTAGCCATCCTACTATCCTAAGGGTTATAATACTGCTTTTTCCTTGAAATAGTTTTGAGTTTTCTAAAGAACAAAGCATATAGCTTTTTGTTAAAAAGTGAGGAGACTTTTAAAGATACTAGCTCAACGTCTAAACATTTGGATAGAAACCAACTTCATCTTAAGTCACTCAAGCAACACATATGAGGTATTTGTCTTATAATTATGGTCATATGATTCGTGTTTTGATGCATGCGTATTGTTATAATCTAACTGTACTCAAAGTGCATTCGACCAAACAAATTATGTTACTCAATAACCGGTTCATATCATTTAAATTAATTGTGTAAAAATATAATAAAATAGATTTGAATAATTTACATATTTAACCAATATGAAGGTTTGGTTCTACAATTTTGCAAAGAAAATCTAATAGATTATATGTGGTATTTTAAATAGAATATAGTCATGTATTATTCTAAAAAGTCAATAGTATAATATACAAATAATATTGATAGACAATTATTTCTTTGATAAATGTTAACGCTCATAAAAGTAGTTTTATATAAACTTTGGAGTTTTGAATCTTTCAAATATATTATTGTAATTAATTAATTAATATATTTGGACATAATATTAAAATATACATATAGCAAAATCTATTAATTTGCAACAAAAGGTGCTACGAATTCTCTAGGAAAAATCCTTCTAGTTTCTCAAATAATATATACAATTTATGTAAAGTTGTATTGTTACTATAAAAAATGTCATCTAAATTAACTAAAATGTAACATAAAGATTGACTACAGTTTTTTTTTTAAATGTATATTTCTGTTAGAGAAAAAATCGCGCGTAACGCGGCTCATCCCTTAATCATATATATGATTTATGGTCAAATCTCTCTATGAGAGTGCCAGCTCATCATATATCATGATGACAAGTGTCCTTTTAGTTATGAAAATGACATTTGAAATTCCTCAATATTTATTTTTTCCATTAAATATAATTTATCATGGTTAGTTATACATCATTAAGAGTTTAATTATAATTTAATATATATTTTGAAGACAATTCATAGAGATATCACATCTATATGTGAAATATGATTGACAGTTTTTAGTGATTTTTTTTCGTATTTTTAACTATTATATTTATATATATATAATGTATATATATTTCTGTTAATTTTTATATATAGTCAATTTTAAAAAAATTGACTACAATTCTTTTAAAATGTATATTTATGTTAGAGAAAAAACAACGCAGCCATCCCCTAATACCTATGAAAAGAGACCAAATCTCTCCAATTATGTGTCACACCAATACTCATTATCATGCCACATGTCTCCAATAAATAATATCACCAACTTTAACTAAAATCATAAAACAGTTTCTACGATTCATCTTCCGCTCGAATTAAGGTTTCGATTCTTCGAAGGAGCTTATTGATGTATTCGTATTTTGTCGGTTTTTACTACGGTTTTCATTCGAGAATTACAATTTTTAGTATGTATTCGGATCGTTTTTGCGCGGTTTGTTGTTCTTTGGTGTTTTTACAGGAACGAAGCTTGAATGGACTAATAGAACGCATTTGGAATGGATTTCAAGCACCGAATAAAGTCTCAAGAAGACTATAGAAATTCTTCACAGAATGACAGGGATCAATTGATCCTTGTCCTGTAAAGCGACATGGATCGATCGACNCGGACCAAAAGCTGAAAACACAAACCGAAGATTAAAACGAACCGGATGTTTTACCTAAAAGTTAGACTCGAGTTTTCCTTTCAGTTTTATGCTATTTTCGTTTTTAGAACAGACTTTTTG
>OVAN01010302.1:0-15911 GCA_900406275.1 Anastatica hierochuntica | reverse complement strand
GCCCAACAGACTAATGGTTATGTCAGCCATCAAATGGTTCATAACATATCTAACTTTATTCAAATTTGTTATTACATATGTACATAATGTACATATTACTCATGTTGTACAACCAATTAAAGATTCTTTGATAATATTAATGTGTGGTTGAAAAAATGCTTTGGTATATTCCACACTTTTATGGCTATGGATATGACTGGTATCCATTATCTCCTCCGGTCGGAAATAGTCGTTCCGGTGGCTATCAATTTGGATAAAAGTTCGTAATTTTAGTTTAACCATTTTTCTATAATTGTTTCAAAATTTCTCGTCCGTTAATTTATACTACCGCCGAATTTTCTTAACCACTTCTTTTTAAATGAATATTTTAGCTGAATTCTATAAATATACAAAAGGATATTGTAACACTCGGTTTTCCTTCGTTAGGGTCTCCGTGCGTGTTAACTCCCAAACCACCAGCACCCGGGTTTTCCCTCGTTAGGGTTTCCCGCGCGTGCTATCCGCAAAAACTACAACGCGCACCACCACCATAGAGCATCTACGAAAACTTAATCCTCAAAACCGAACGGAACTTAGTCCTCAAAACCACCGGGATTCAATCCTCAAAACCGAAAACATTAACTAAATTAAACCAGCAAGTCAATATCAAAATCCACCAATCAATCCAACAATTCAACAATTCTAGGTAATTAAATCAAGTCTAACATGCAACGAAAATCTTATTTGAAATTACCCAGCACCCAAAGAAAACGAACACTGGTCCCACCACCATCTTCTGGCTACTCGTCATACTCACCTGCAAAACAAAAAGGGGGAGGAACATGGGGAAGAGGGGTGAGTGAAAGGGGAATCATTCAGCGAGGGGGGTTGTTAAACACGCAACACCGCAGAAAGACTTCGAACACTTTCTAAGCCAGCATAAATTTAACACCAAACAGGCACCTATTGTACCGCAAGCAATCATAGCATACAAAGATGCCCTAAATAAAACCTCTAGCACCCTACTACGTAACCTAGCGCACCACTACAGGAACCGGACTTCCTTCACTTCCACTTAACCGGTATGTATGGCCCCAGGGATTTCTTTCCATCTCCAGAGGCGAAAACAAATCTCCTTTTCATAAACATCAATTTCATACAAACATCCTAATCACTAAGGCGTTATCCTAGACCTACACATGCTCAACCAACAGCCAAGACTGACTCGACAGTCAAACAAGCCTATCAAACAAGACGTGTTAAACCTATACAAACAGAGAAAACATCATAAACCAGTTCTACGGGGGATAGCTACGGGTTTAACTCCTCACCTTAGCCTGAAGATGTAGATGATCTCAGATGCGGATGAACTTCGGTACCGACCACTACTCTTCTTGACCTGAACCAAAAAGGAACTCGGGGTAGTCCTTAAACCGGGACCTTTCTAAAAGGAAACTTTCTAGAAATAGAAACCTTCCAAATTTGGGACTTGCCAAAAATGGAAATTTTCCAAAAATGGAAGATACAAAAAACCTGAAACGAAAAACTACAGAAACGCAGAAACAACAAAAATGGAAACCACGGAAAACATGGAAACGAATCTGGAACAAGAGACTACCTCATGGATTCTAACGACGGCGACAGAACCGCAGAGGTAGGCTCTCGGCTTCACGGACCCAACGGCTAGGAGTGACGAGGCGAGTGGAACGGCAGAGAGAAGGTACAATCGGCGGCTAAGACGAAAAAAGGGGGAATCACGGCGTCGGATTTAGCGCGGGGTTTGGTTGCGACAGTCGATTAGCGGCTGGGAGCGCGGAGGTGGCACGACAGAAGCCGGAAATGCCTTGGGAGGGAGTTGTGACGGCTATCGAGGCTTAGAGGGTGAAGACAATGCTCGAGGCTCTCATATCGAGGGAGAAAGCAGAGGGCAACGCACGTGGTCCGAAGTGGAAGTCGAAGACACTGATCTCGAGACACAGAGCGATGGCAGTGACTCACAGAGGTTTAGCTCCAGTTTATCGGCGACGATGCGGCGTGGGGAGGAAGATGGTGGCTCGGGTCGCGGAGAAAGAAGTTAGGCTCAGCTAGGATTCTTGGAATTCTCTCAGGATTTTGACAGAGCTTCGCTTCAAGATTTATCTTGGCACGTTTCTCGAGGAGATGACAGCTTTAAGTAGAGAGGAGACGGAGACACCTCTAGGGTTTTCGGGTCTCGATTTAGCAAATCGAGTTTGGGGATATTACAATTCTCTCCCACTTCTATGGGATTCGTCCTCAAATACTGAACGTTCTCTGAATCCCTTCTGGACTCTCCGAACAGTTCTGGATAATCACTCTGCATCCCGCTTTCGACTTCCCAGGTCTCTTCCTGAATACTACCTTCCTTCCATCTGACTTTAACGATAGTCACTTCCTTTCCTTGGATTTCCTTTACCTCTCTTGCCAGTATCTCTTCCGGTTCACTCTACACTGAGAAGTACTTATGAAGGTTTGACGGCGGGGTAGGTAGAATAAACTGGAGTTCTCTGATAATCTTCCTCAAAACTAAGACGTGGAAGACGTCGTGAAAGTCTGCCAACTCCTGCAGTAGAGCCAGTTTGTAGGCAATTGCGCCTATTCTCTCGACAATGGGGTACAACCACATAATCTTGGTTTTAACTTTTTCTGGCCATTCCTTTGCTTCCCTCCTTGGTAGTTCCTCATTTTCAGGAATACTAGATCTCCTACTTCAAATTCCAGATCCTTTCTGCAAATTGTTGGCATAGCTCGTTTAACGATCATGGGCTTTTTTAGTCGTTGCTTGAGCATTTCTATCTACTGCTCGGTTTCACGAATGATTTCTGGCGCTAGATCTCAAGTCTCCCCTACTTCGGACCAACATAGGGGCATCCTGCATGGTCTCCCATATAGGACTTCACAAGGTGGCATCCCTATGATGGCATGGTATTTATTGTTATAGGCGAACTCCACTAGCGGCAAGTGATTAAACCAACTTCCTCCCCAGTCAGGCACACATGCCCTCAACATGTCTTCTAGAGTCTAGATTGTCATTTTCGACAGTTCATCTGTCTGCGGGCGGTAGGCGGTACTGAGGTTTACCCTTGTCGCCATAGCCTTCTGAAACGCTTGCCAGAACATTGAAGTGAACTTGACATCTCGGTCGGACACTATGTTGACTGGAACGCCATGTACTCGGAATATCTCGTCAATGTACTTCTGCGCTAATCGGTCGACACCATCTATTTTTCTTTATCGGTAGGAAGTTAACGCTCTTCGTAAATCGATCAACTATTACCCAAATAGCATTCATACCTCCTATGGTAACTGGTAGCCCTGTGACAAAGTCCATAGTCACCATGTCCCATTTCCATTCTGGTAATGGCAAGTCCTGGAGTAGCCCACTCGGTACTCGACGCTCTGCTTTTACTAGTTGACATGTCTGACACTGCGAGACACACGTAATGATATCTCTCTTCATTCTGCTCCAATGATAGAACCTTTTTAAACCCCTATACATCTTAACGATTCTGGGGTGAGCCGAGAACTTTGAACAATGGTCTTGCTGCAGGATTTCCTTCCTTAATTTCGGGTCATCCGGTACGCTTACCCTTTCCTTGCACATAATCGTCCCATTGATTGCCACGCGATACCCTACGACTTCCTTTTGAGCCATGTCCTTAAGTGATTCGTCCTTATCTTGATCTTGGAGGATTCTCCATAATAGATCGGCGTGGTCTACTGCCTCTAACCCGATCATACCATCTTCTACCGAAGTTGCACATAGCCTGAGACTTGCTACCATTTCTACTAACTTATGAGTCTCCTTTCAATCTACCACATCTACCCTGCTGCGGCTTAATACGTTGGCTACCTGGTTGGCTTTACCAGGATGGTAAGCAATCTCTTAATCGTAGTCTGCCAGAAGTCCAACACATCTGCGCTGTCTCAAATTCAGGTCTGGCTGGGTGAAGATGTACTTCAAATTCTTGTGGTCGGTGAAAATCTGCACCTTTTCTCCATATAGGTATGCTCTCCAGATCTTGAAGGCAAAGACTATTGCAGCCAACTCTAAGTCATGTGTCGGGTAGTTTAACTCGTGAGGTCTAAACTGGCGCGAAGCATAGGCGATCACTTTTTCAGACTACATGAGAATACATCTCAAACCTACTCCGGAGGCGTCAGTGTAAACTCGAAACGGATTTCCCACCTTTGGTAGCGCTAACACTGGCGTCTAAATCAGGTTGTATTTTAACTCCTTGAAACTCTTGGAACAATCCTTTGTCCATTCAAACTTAACTCCCTTTCCTATAAGGCGGGTCATTGGCTTGGCCAAACTGGTGAATCCTTGGAAAAACTTGCGGTAGTAGCCTGCCAAACCCAAGAAGTTGAAGACCTCGGTGGCATTGGTAGGCGTGTCCAACGGGTGAAAGTTGTGATCTTTTTGGGATCCAATGCGACTCCATAACTTGAGAGAACATGTCCCAGAAATCCTATTTCCTTTTTCCAAAAGCTACACTTGTTGAGCTTGGCATACAACTTTGGCTCCCTTAGCATTTCTAGCATTATCTTTAAGTGTTGGGCATGCTCCTCTCGAGTCTTTGAATACAGCAGGATGTCATCAATGAAGACAATTACGCACTGGTCCAGGTGCTTCATGAAAAAATCATTCATCAACTTCATGAAGGCGATCAATGCATTTGTCAACTCAAACATCATAACTACGAACTCATAGTGCCCGTACCGGGTACGAAAGGCTATCTTTCGCACATCTTCCTCCGCTATTCGAATCTGGTGGTAACCTGACGCCAGATCGATCTTGGAGAACCAAGAGGCTCATTGAAGCTAGTCCAATAACTCGTCTATTCTCTGCAATGGGTACTTGTTCTTGACGGTTACTTTATTCAATCCTCTGTCGTTAATACATAATCGGAAGGTACCATCTTTCTTTTTCACAAACAGAAATTGGTGCTTCCCATGGCGAACTACTAGGGCGGATGAATCCCTTCTTGGTCAGATCTTCTTGCTGCTTCTTCAGCTCACCATCTCGGCAGGCGCCAAGAGATATGGTGCTCGAGACACAGAGACCGTCCTTGGCTCTCGCTCGATGGTGAAGGCATCCCATCTTTATGGCGGCAGTCCTTTCAGCGGCTTGAATACGTCCTTGTAGAGATTGTTGCATCGGGATGAGCGATTATCGAGATATCATTGATCTCAACCGATTCACCTTCCTTGGTGACAGAGATTGTTGCAATGAAAGCCTCGTTTTCTTTCCTGATGAGTTCTTCTGCGTGCAACATAGAGATGATTAAAACTCTGAAATTTGTCCAGACTCCTCGAAAGATGGTCTCCCCTTTGTCTCTGCGAATCTTCACTCTTGCCTGGCGACAGTCAAGATCTACTCCACGGCGGTCAAGCCAACCCATCCCTAGGATCACGTCATGTCGGCCCATCTCCATCTCTGTTAGGTTTCTGGCGAACTCCTTTCCTCCTACGACGATTGGGACTCTGACATGAATTCTGGTGGCTCCCATCTTCTCCTTGCCACCATTTTGACCCTTTGGTTATTTGGGACAAACTTGCCTTGGAAGTCCCACCTTTTGACCAGCTGCAGTCTCACGAAGCTGTTCATAGCTCCGGAGTCAAACATGGTATATGTCGCTTCTCCTCCCACTATTACTGTTCCTATAAGAGGGCGATCCTAGTAATTCTACGGTCTTGACTCTCTATTTGACTGACTCAATTCACATCACCATGGAACTTCTACTAATTGAAAAGGATGGGATTACCAACACACCGATGATGGGTTCGACTCCTTCCTAGTCTTCTGCTGCATTGACGGTGACCTCATGTTTCTCTTTTTCCCCTCTCACTTATGCCGCAAAGACACGAAGAGCTGGAGCTTGCTGACGAGGCGGCAGCGGTGGTGGCAGAGGCAGATTCTCTGGTTCCGGAAATTATCTAACCCTCTGTCCTGTTCTTCCACAGCGAAAACACCTCACGGGTTCAAACGGGTTTCCTCTTGCCGAGAAAGCTCCTTGCGAGTTACCCATTGGCGGGTTTGCGTGAAGCAGATTCACTCTGGGTCTGTTCATTCAGGCCTGCTTATGGCCTATACGATTGCCGACGTAGGATCGAGCTCGAGAGTTTAGTGGAGCGTTTGCCTGACCAAAGGCGCGGAAAAAATCCCTCTTACGGCCGTCTGTTACATTGTCAGCTTTGGTCGGAATTTATCTATTCCTTTCTTTCTCCTCCTTCAACCTTTTTCCTGATCGGCTGCTTTTTCTACCAAATCATCTAGAAACTCATAACGTACCAGCTTGCAGTGGTTCCTGAGCTCTATATTTAGACCGTTGAAGAATCTCCTGATCAACTCTTGCTCTTCCAGGTAGCAACCAGCAAAACGGCGGAGACGACCGAACTCTTCTTCGTACTAACGAACGATCAGCTTGCCTTGCTGGATCGTCAGAAACTCGTGCTCCATGTTGTCCATTTCCTCACAGTAAGAATACTTCCTGGTAAACTGAGTCCTGAAGTCTTCCCATGTCAGCTCATACTCCCCGCGGGTCATGGCTACCATTCCTTCCCAGCAGACAAGGGCTTCTCCCTTCAGATATTACACTGCCAAAGCCCAACGGTACTCTTCCAGATAGCGGAGATGATCGAGATGTTGTTCCAGATTTCTCTTCCAGTCATCAGCGGCGATAGGATCAGATTTCCCTTCAAACATTTCGTCCTCATTTCTCTCAACTTCCAGATCAGATCCCAGTAGGACGGTCCGTCATGGTAACGATTTGACAGAGGTGATGGAACAAACTGCGACACTCTGACTGGCGGCGGAGGCGGCGGATGGGGATGATTTGCAGCTCTGTGAGATACTTCTCTGGCAACAATCCTCTGGCTCTGAGCTTGTTCTTGGCTAGCTAGATACCTTACCAACTGTTCTTCCAAAACAACGTTGGCAGCAACTAGCCTAGCAGCTTCAGCTATGGCATCCTGACTAGCTCTTGGAGTAGCAGATCCAACAGTTCTTTAAGACACTCTATACTCACTGACAGAGTTTCTATTCCCAGTTCCATTTTCTTCTATACTTTCCTAGGGGGCTTCAGGTTGGACGTCGGCGATGTTCTCAGCAACAATCACATTCTCAATAGCAATAGCAGCTTCTGCAACGACGCGATAGCAGTGGAAATAACTCGGGGCTAGTTACCATTGTGTCTTCTAGTGTTAGCTATCTGGAAAAAAAACCCTTGATTAGACTTGCTTTGACTGAAGAACGAAGAAGACTTAATTATGAAGACTTAGACTTGCTCTGACTGGACTGGTGTTCTCTTTTTCCTTTCAAAATTCCCTTGTCCCGAAAACATTTTGAAAACCATTGAAAATCGAGTAGAAAAATCGAATCCAATTCTATGTCTCCCGGGTCAGAACCGGTTTGAAAAACCAAGGCTCTTATTCCACTTTGTAACACCTGGTTCTCCCTCACAAGGGTCATCGCGCATGTTAACTGCCAAACCACCAACACCCGGGTATTTCCTCGCCAGGGTCCCCCGCGCTTGCTATCCGCAAACCGAATGGGACTTAGTCCTCTAAACCGACGGGATTCAATCCTCAAAACCAAAAAACATTAACTAAATTAAACAAACAAGTCCATATTTGAATCCACCAATCAATCCAACAGTACAATAATACTAGATAATTAAACCAAGTCTAAAATGCAACGGAAATCTTGTTTGAAATAAATCGGCACCCAAAGCAAATGAATACCGGTCTCACCATCATCTTCTGGCTACTCGTCATACTCACATGGAAACACAAAAAGGTGGAGGGACAGGGGAAAGAGAGGTGAGTGACAGGGAAATCACTCAGTGAGGGAGTGAATTTCTAATCACGCAACACCACATAAAGGACTTAGAACACTTTCTAAGCCATCATACATATAACACAAAACATGCACCTATTGTACCGCAAGAAATCATGGCATACAAAGATGCCCTAAACAAAACCTCTAGCACCCTACTACGTAACCTGGCGCACCAGCACATGAATCGGGCTTGCTTCACTCCCATTTAACCGGTATTCATGGCCTTAGAAATTTCTTTCCATCTCCAGAGGCGAAAACAAATCTCCTTCTCACAAACATCAATCTCATACAAACATCCTAATCACTAAGGCGTTATCCAAGACCTACACATGCTCAACCAACAACCAGAACGTACTCGACACTCAAACATGGCTATACAAAAAGACGCATTAAACCTATACTAACAGAGAAAACATCCCAAACCAGTTTTACGGGGGGATAGTTACGGGTTTAGCTTCTCACCTTAGCCTCAAGATGCAGATGATCTCGGATGCGGATGAACTTCGGTACCGGCTACTACTCTCTTGACCTGAACCTCAAAGGAACCCATGTTAATCCTTCCTAAAAGGAAAGTTTCCATTTATGGAAACCTGCCATAAATGGAATTCTGCCCTAAATGGAAACCTGCTATAAATGGAAACTTCTAGAAAAAAAATTACTAAACTAGGAAACCTTCCCAAAATGGTAATTTTCTTAAAAAGAAACTTTCCAAAAATAGAAACCTTCCAAATATGGGACTTGTCAAAAATGGAAAGTTTCCAAAAATGAAAGCTACGAAAACCTGAAACGCAAAACTACGGAAACGCGAAAACAACGGAAACGAAAACTGTGGAAAACACGGAAACGAATTCGAAATGAGGGACTACCTCACGGATTCTTACGACGGCGATGGAACAGCGGAGGTAGGCTCTCGGCTTCACTGTCCCGTCGGCTAGGAACGACAACGCGAGTGGAATGGCAGAGAGAAGGTACGATCGACATCTGAGACGACCAAAGGGGAACTCGCAACATTGGATTCGGTTCGGGGTTTGGTTGCGACGGTCGATCGGCGGCTGGGAGGGTTGGAGGTGGCATGACAAGCGTCGGAAATGCCTCGGGAATGAGCTGTGGTGACGATCGAGGCGCTCAGGGCTCTCGGATCGAGGGAGAAAGCAGAGGGCGGCGCACAGGATCCGAGATGGAAGTCAACGACGCTGATTTCGAGACACGGAGCGATGGCGGCGAGTCACGGAGGTTCGGCGTCGGCTGATCGGTGACGATGCGGCGTGGAGAGGAACACGACAGCTCGAGTCGCGAAGAAAGAAGTGAGGCTCGGCTAGGGTTCTCGTGATTATCGCGGAATTTTGACAGAGCTTTGCTACGGAAATTATCGTGACACGTTTCTCGAAGTGATGACGGTTTTAAGTAGAGAGGAGACGGAAACACCTCTAAAATTTTCGGGTCTCGGTTTAGCAAACCGGATTCGGGGATATTACAGATATTTTTAAAAAATACAGCATATATAAACTTATTTTCTTGCTTTTGGGTTAAGGACAATGATTTTTTTTTCTCCACCAGGACAGTGATTCTTTAAAACTAAAAGTCGTAGAGAAAAATGAAGAGGAAAATCTTCAAGGCAAACTTTTGCTTTCCTCATGAAAAGAAAATAAATTATCTTCTTAATTTCTTCTTTTCTCTACTGCCACTGATTTCACTGCCATTTCTGGCAAAGAAAAGATAACTGAGAAACTATTTGATTCTGAGAGAGATTACAAGGAAGCCATCAAATCATATCCATATTGCCAATCTTTAATTTATCTAAATAATTTCTTTTTATATAGACGTTGAATTATCTATAAAGCTTTATTTATTTTATGTATTTATCAAGATTCTAAAATTCGTTAGCCGCTAGTCGAGCAGCGAAGCTGGATCTAGCGCCTAGTTAGATAATAGGAGATTAATCGGGACTAGCTTTGGATTATTTCGATATTTTTAATTTGATTTAATTTTTATGAATATATAATAAGTTGATAATTTTGACTTTTAGATTTTTTACTTACTTTTATATCAAAACAGCTAATTTATACATTTGTAGTGATTATAATATATTTTTATTTGATTTTACGGATCAACTTTAGTTAAAAGTCTAATTCCACAAGTTAATTAATGTAATGCTTGAAAACATTGTACTGCGAAGAAAACTGATCGGACGACCACCACCTAGCGGATACGCGGAGAAGTAATCGGTCTCGGCGAAGATTTTTCGAATTGAGGTATTTATCAAAAGGTATAACTAACAATTTCTTTTTTTTTCTCCGTATAACTAACAATTTCTTATGTAAGTTTTAGACGAACAAAAATTGAAGTTACTTCATTGTCGTTTGTCTATGTGTAATATTCCAGATTATGAACAAATAGTAATGCGTGGAGAAAGATTAAAAAAATTATTTGACTATTTTTATCATCAATATGCATTTATCTTTTTGTCACATATGCCGAAAATTTCCACTGCTAAACGTGTTTGAGCTGAAAAAGATTATGATGGATGATCTACGAAAAGAGATTTTAAGGTATCATGCAAGTGAAGACAATACAAAGAGAAAAATAATGTGGTGATTTGCAAAGATAGTAAACAACTTTTAAAACTCCCAGAGTAGAGCTCTCGAGCTCAAAGAAAGTGCCGAAGTACATAGAAAGAGCGGACTAGAATGTTATACTTTTAATTTCGTTTTATTTTATTAATACATAATAAATTTATAAATGTTGATTTGCAAATATTTTAACTTGTTCCTAAATCATAACTAACTAATTTATCCAACACTATTGATTGTAATAGATATTTGTCAAATTTTACCCGTCACTTTTGTTAAAACTTCAATAAAATAAGTTAAATAAAGATAGTATTTAAAAAAATGGATTACACGAAAACTAATCGGACGATCATCGTCGAGCGGATACACCTAATAGGAATCGGCTTGACGAAAATTTCGAAACAGAAAGTATAAGTATATCAACGATCACTAATATCTTAAGATAATCAAATTAAATACTAAAATTAATATAATAATTTTAGAAAATAAATAAAATTTAAGTAATTCGTGTTGGGGGTAATTTTATTCCCTTAGAGTCCGGCCATAGCTAGACCAAGGAGATATAAAAAAAACTCCCTAGCTGTAGCTGTAAACCAATGCCATAGCCAAGCACATCATCGCCAAGCCAAGGTCATAGCCGAGGTAGGGCGGATATCCCCTTAGTCGGTCTAAATCTTAAGAGATAAGGAAAAATACCTTAATGAATCTAGGGAAATATTTCTTATCATATAAGATAGACTCAAGTATAGAAGTTATCCATAAAATATAAGGAAATACTCTGATTCGAAGGTTATAAATACAAAAGAAAGAACCCTAATTCAAGGATCCGAACTTTTACACCAAAAACACTATTGTAATTTATTCTCTTAACATCAATAAAAGAAGTCGCTTTACACATCTCTTTAGTCTCTTTCGCTCATCTTTTCATCTATCTCAACAGCCCTTAGAAACCTTGTTCTTGTTCTTCTCCATCAAAGAATCACCAAAAAATCCCCAAACAGTTTGGCACTAGAAGAAGGGGGAGACTCCAACAAGAACAAAGAAACAAAGATGAACGAATCTGACAGTTCATCCGAACCAGAGAACTACAAAACCCTTGAATCCATATCCGAGGAAGTAGTTGCGATTTAACTTGAGGAGGAAACACCCGAGATAGTCGATGATGCAGCGACCGCGGCGAAACTTCAAGAATACGAGCTGATCTCGACGAAGCTAAGAGAGAACGAAACTCGCCTGAAGGAGCTGGAGGATGAGAATGCGGTTTTCAAAGCTTTGACGGCAGAGAAAGACGCTGATGCACCCGACGGTGACGGCGAAGACGACAAAAGGCATGCTAGATTCAAGAGGAAAGTCCCGTCGATGTAAACACTAGGCAAAACACAAACGAAGGTCGTTAGGGAGACTCGGACGCATCAGACTCCAAGCTCAAGGCTGACTCAGATCCCTGGCTCGCACCATCATAGCGGCCCTAGAAAACCTTTTGGGAAAAACGCTAATGAAGCCCTTGGTGTAGAGGCCATGCTAACGAGAAGGCTAGAAGCCATTGAGAACATGATAAGAGCAATCCCAACTCCTATGCGGATACGCCCTTCGTTGATGTTATCACCCTTAGCGAAGTCCCAAAAAGATTCGTTTGGCCGGTCATGACTCTATACGATGGGACCACCGATCCAGACATGCACATCTTGCAGTATCGCCAATGCATGCTCACCGCCCCCATCGACTATGAGCACTTGGAAGTCCGTATGTGCAATGGATTTGGAGCAACACTCACAAGCTCAACGCTATTGAAGTACTCCAACTTAGCCAACGACTCCATTAACTCATTTGCCATGCTAACAACCCACTTTGTCGAGCAATTCACTAGCATCCGAATTTTAAGACGCTCTTCTGACGATCTCTATCGAGTCAAGCAATGCCCATATGAGAGCTTGAGAGAGTATCTCCACCGATTCAACAGGGAGAAGGTGTCGGTTTCTAACTGTGTCAGTTCCACATCCATCTCAGCCTTCAAAAAAGGACTGCTGAATGACGGTGACTAGTACAAAGACCTAACTAAATACCCCTACCACACCATGGAGGACGTACTTTCCGAGGCTTGGGCTCAAATTAAATGAGAGGAGGACCCAACCTATCAGGCCCAACTGGCGCACAAAAATCACCCCAAAATGCACGGTAACTCCAAGGACACCAGGGATGATAAATTTAACGCTAAGTCTGGACCTGAAGACTCCGCCAAGGGTGACTCCAAAAGGTGGTCGAAACCCTTAGCAAAAGTGGAGCACGAGAAGTATTTTCCCATGACCTGGCCTGACATGTCCAACATGATAATAACCCCAGCTGAAGTTGTGACCCAGTTGGGACATTTAACTGGAAAAGTCAACTAGCCAGTGAAAATGCGGGCCCCCAGCACAAGAGAGATGCATCCAAATGGTGCGATTTTCACCATGACCACAATCACCTAACGGAGGACTGCTTCCAGCTAAGGCTTGAAGTGAATGAGTTGCTCAGGAAGGAATACCAACGAGAGTTTCTCTCGGATAAAGCAAGAGCGCTCATTCACGAACAGACCAAGAATGACATTCCCATGGGGCCTAGGCCTGATTCGCTAAGGCAAGGTTATAACGTCAACTTCATCACTCTAGGATCAGAGTTAAGCAGAGTGACAATCTCTGCTGCCAAGAGAAGCACTCGCGCTGCCAAGGTCCATCATGGAATAGATGCCATGGCAATTAGCAAAGAACGCGAAAACGGTCCTGGCGTAATAAGCTTCACCACCAATACCGAAGAAGAAGTGATAACTCCGCATCATGATTCCCTGGTGATATCATTGAAAGTTGTGAACTGCCTCATGAGGCGCATTCTCATCGACAATGGTAGCTCAACTAATATAATCTTCACCAATGCCTTCGAAGGCTTGGGACTAGACGAAGAAGAGATCACCAGAAAGTCTTGAGTAAACAACTCAAAAGCCCCTCTCTCTCTTAACTTATCAACTCAAAAACCCCTCATAAAAAATAGCATTTATAATCATTTCTTTTTAATCTAAAAAAGAAGTGAATTACATTTAAACCCCAACTAAGTTGTGGAAATTGCAATCTCTACCAGGGTTTTATCCACTCGGCCTGAATTAGAGGATCCAACCCGATTTATTAATTTTTTTTATTTTAGAAGAGAAATTAAAATAACAAAATTGCTCAAATAACAAACCCCTAAATCAATTTTGAATTCAAAACTGTCGCTTTGAACAATATCAACAATCATCTTTTTCGAAGTGAAACTAGGGAAACTAAGAATCGATTTGTCGAGAACGCTTGATTTTCAAAACCGTAAAAATGGTTGAAACGAGACGAGGTTTGAAGAAGGAGAAAGAAGAAATGGAGAAGGTAATCGCGAAGGAGGAATTCAGAAAGAGGAAGGCGAATCCGACGAAAGAAGTGGATAAGAAGTCAAAGAAGGCAAAGACTGATGCTACTGTGTAGATTGAAAAGCCAACGAAGAAGACGGAGGCATCGAACTCGGTCGATGGAGCGATGAAATCGAGCAGGGATGAGTCATCGGCGACACTGATAAACGTGCTAGTGAAGGCTGCGGTGGAGGTTGTGGCGCCCATAAACGACGATGTAGATATCAAAGGTGAGGAGGCCCCCTCAATTGATGGCAGAGACAAGGATGCAAACAAGGACGAGGATGACGACGAGGATGAAGAATTTCTTGACACAAACATTGAAGAGGAACCAACAGACTGTGAGGATGAAGAAAAGGAGGATGCTAATAATGGAGAGGAAGCAGTAAATGATGAGGATGAAGAGAAAGATGTAAACAAAGAAGAGGAAGCAGTAGATGGTGAGGGAGAAAGTGAATCTAAAGGAGAGGAGGAGAGGGATCGGTTTTCAATAGTTCCTAGTATCAATACAGAGCACTTCCAGGTAACCAATTAGCAATTGATTTTGATTCGTACCAGTTACATTGTGTTTTGGGAGGAACAAGTCGGTAGTAGTAGGGATATTGGGTAAAGTATGCGTAACACTAGGGTAGAAGTAGTGAGGAATTTCTAAAAGCTGTGATAGAACTGTATGTTACATGGGGTAGTATTTTATTGAAGTGTTGATGTATTACTGATATAACTAGGGTAGAACTGTATCTAACTTGTAGGAAGATTTTATGGCAATCAAACCAGCTCGAATGTACTTCTTGCCAACGGAGTACAAGAAACAAATAAAGCTGGGGACAAGTGTTGGGGTCAAAAACTGTCCCGACGAAATCGATGCCTGAAAAAGACTACGGAGACGATGTTTTCTCCTTCGGACACAGGAATCGTAAGGATATCTAAAAACTCCGAGATTCTCATCGTTCAGGCTGTCTCTTCCCGACCTGGCTTCGAAGCTTCGAAGATAGTCGGTCATGACCAATCTCCGCAGAAAGTCTATCTATCTGCAAGCAACTAGAGCATCTGAGTGCTAAGGTTAGCATCGATGGTTCCCGGATAACTCTCACAAGGCCACACGATACATCCTTCGGAGCGATACGAAACCACCAAAAGCATTGGGGAACCGCATCGCTTTGGAGAAATGCCTAAACACCGATTGACGCCAAACCTACAAATGAGTCTTGAAACCAATTGACGAATGAACTAGAGGCCGATCCAGACGTCAATTGGATAACGTTTAGTCGTAGTCCGTCGACTGAACCACGTCCTTTCCGATCGTCATTTCCTTCGAATCGTCACTTAATCGTCTCTCGTTTCGTCTCGATTGGAGTTTCCGTCAAACCGTCATGATGATAGTCGTAAGGATTCGTGCTATCCATGGACTTTGTATCGATCGTGTAAAACGACGACGGTTAACTTAAACACCGCAAGAATCTAAATTATACGATCGGCCTTATCGTTCCACGAAACTATTGCCGCTTGTTCTTACAAGAAACGATTTCCCGCAATAAATCGTAAAGATCACTTAGCCGCGAAACGGCCCGAAAGGGCCCAAACCGCGATAACGGTCCACTTACAATTTTCGGGCGAGAATCGGCCCACTTACAATGACGGTTTACCAGGGTTTCGCGAAAATATTAAGCTTCAAGAAGATAAGGAAGGATCTCGGAAAGATATATGCAAATCAGGAAAAAAGAATATTTCCACGAAAAGATATGCACGAATCAGGGGCGAGAAAGGAAACGAGCCAAGCCCACAAAGACCTATATAAAGGGTGCAACGGAAGAGATAAAGNAACACCGGTTGCGCACGCTCAGACCACGAATTCGAATAAGATCCCTTATAATTTCTTCGTAATCTGTGTGTTTCGATTGTTGTCCACGTTTTGATTCACGATTCTCTTTTCGTGTTCATACAGTTCTTCATAACGAATCCTGTTACTTTATTGTCGTTTTACATATCTCGCTTCGCAATTTGTTTCGTATTATCTTTATTTTGGCAGGAGAAACCATCGGAGCAGAATCCCGATGAAGTCACACCTGTCGCAACGTGAACCGGCGCGAACGACCTC
>OVAN01010301.1:0-15912 GCA_900406275.1 Anastatica hierochuntica | reverse complement strand
TGGCTAAGGGGAAGTATTTATACTAAAAGAGATGAGAGAAAACCCTAAAAACAAGGGTTTGGTTGGCCATGTTGCCAGCCATCGACCCATCTGGTCGATGGGAGCTAACCTTGGGTCGATGGCTGGCTACCTACAGAAGTAGAGGCTATTTTCTCTGCCTGGGTAGCTGGCCATCGACCCTGGGTTGCTGGCCATCGACCCAGAGGTCGATGGGAGCCTACCTAGGCAGTTTTGGTGGCCTTTTGCTCCACTTTGACATGTCTTTTGATCTCATCTCTTCCCTATGCTTCTAGCCTCTTTTCTCCATGATTTTTAAGCTCCAATCTCACTTTGAATCCACCATTAGAGCCTCCCAAAGTCCATCCAAAAGAGCACCTACAAATGCAAGAAAGATTGATCCAAAATGCAATATGAACCTAAGCTAGACTCAAGACTCTAAATGATGCATTCTAAAGCTAATATGCTTATTTACAACCTAAATATGAATGAAAACCAAGCTAAAACACACTAAAATATGCATGAAATTGTATGTACATCACCACCTCTTCTCTCTAAGCCCCAAGATGGAGAGCCTCTGCTCTTGTACCTAGCCGTCTCAGAGCACGCCGTAAGTGCCGTCTTGCTCAAAGAAGAAGAAAGCAAGCAGCGTCTGGTGTACTACATAAGGAAATCCCTTCTGGACACCAAGACTCGCTATAGTCACCAGGAGAAACTGGCTCTCGCCTTGATCGTCTTTGCCAGGAAGCTGCTTCCCTACTTCCAGGATCACCCGGTGATAGTCGTCACATCTTTCCCTATCAAGTCCGTACTCCACAAGCCAGAAGTATCCGGAAGACTGGCCAAATGGGAAGTGGAACTAGGCGAGTACGACATCATCTTCCCCCCTGCCACGACGATCAAATCAAAGGTCCTGGCAGACTTCGTAGCTGAATTCTCCCTGTCGGTGGTATCAGTGACATAAGAAGATGTCAGGATCCAGCAAGAAAATAAAAGCGAAGAGGAATGGGAACTTTATGTAGATGGATCCAGCAACATACGAGGGGCAGGTGTAGGCCTCGTGCTCATCTAACCAATAGGAGAAGTGGTATCAAGAGAGCAGTAAGATGAAACTTTAGAGCCAACAACAATGAAAGTGAGTGTGAAGTCTTTATTGCAAGACTCAGCTTGGCAAAACACTTGGGAATAGAAAACCTACAAGTTTACAGTGATTCCTAATTGATCGTAAGCCAAATGCAAGGCGACTATCAAGCAAAAGACGTTAGCATGACCAAGTACCTAGCCATAGCCAAGAGGCTCGTTGATTCGTTCAAAGCATGCAAACTCACACAGATCCCATGGGAACAAAACTCACAAGCGAACGCCTTGGCCAACCTGGCCTCGGTCCTAAGAACTGCGGAGCCAACTAGCATACCTTTTCTTGTTCTCCAATGGTCGGCTACTGACGAGGATGCCGAAGGGCCTCAGGTTTCCAACATTGAAGAAAATGAAACCTGAATGACGCCCATTACTTCCTACCTAAAGTATGACGTCCTGCCCAATCTTAGGAGTTAATGTCGTATGATCAAAAGGCAAGCATACCGCTACTGCCAGATCCATGAAAAACTCTACAGAAGATCCTACTCGGGCCCATACCTCAAATGTGTAAAGCCGGAAGATGCAGATCTAGTCCTCAAGGAGTTGCATGAGGGTGAATGCGGATCCCATTCTAGCGGAAGAAGTTTGGTACTAAGAGCCAAGAGGGCAGGCTACATTGGCCTACAATGGCCCATGACGCCCTCCAGATGGCCAAATACTGTGAAAAATGCCAAAGTCATGCGCAAGTGTCCATGCTGCCCCTGGAAAACTTCAAATTCGTGAGTTCTCCATGGCCATTCATGATGTGGGGAATGAACATCGTGGGAAAATTCCCAACAGCTCCCAAGCAGCTTGAATACCTCTTGGTAGTCATAGACTACTTCTCCAAGTGGGTGGAGGCAGAAGCCTTGAGCAAGATTACAGATGTCCAAATCAAGAAGTTCCTCTAGAAGAACGTGGTAACACGATTCGGAACGCCTCATGAAATAGTTACACACAATGTTCCGCAATTCACAAGCAAAAACTTCAAAAAGTTTTGCGAAGATTTGGGCATAAAACTAAGTTTCGCAACTCTAAGACATCCACAATCCAACGGGAAAGCCGAATCCACCAACAAGACAGTAGTCAACCTTCTGAAAAAGAGGCGTGATGAAGCCAAAGGCAACTAGGTTGAAGAACTTTCAGCTATCCTATGGGCATGCCGAACCAGCATTAAGACTTCAACAGGGGAAATACCTTTCTCCGTGGTCTACAAAACAGAGGCGGTGTCCCCCACGCAAGTCATTGTTCCTACGGCCAGGTCAGAGCTCCTAACCCCAAAAGAAAATGAAGAACTGATGGCTTTGTCGCTAGATCTTCTTGACGAAAAAAGGGAAGCCGCAAGAATCCGAAACTGGAAGTACAAACAGGAAGTAGCTCGCAGCTACAACAGGAAGGTACGAACCCGGATGTCCCAACAAAGAGAATGGGTAATGTTGGGAGTAATTTAGGTCATGGGAATTTCCTAGACTTAGATGGAGTGCAGCAGTAAGACCGCAAAGCAGAGGAATGCCTAGAAGCAGGAAACCAGACGACGTCCCATAGCCGAAAACCGGAAGTCAGACGACCAAGTATAACCGGAAGTCGAAAGCCAGCCGACCACCGCCTCTCCCCTATTTTCGCTATTTAAATTAGTAGATAGTGACATGTATTCGAGAAAAAGATGCATAGATTCTAAAGATAATCATGATATATCCAATTCTTGGAGGGATAATCATGAAACACATGTATAAATACCAAGCTCAAGGGCAAAACGTGTACACACGAAACCCTAATCCAAAAATCAACACAACAAGCAATTCTTTTGCCATCTTTGATCCTAAAGCTTAGCTTAAATGTCATTAAACCTTTGCTAAACATTCATCGACCTCCAGCTTCCTTGGTGCTACAAAGAACGACCAAAATCACCCATAACAGTTGGCGCTAGAAGGAGGGGAGCTTTCAAAAAAAAACTACGTGACGATGGTTGGAGACAATCATGAATCAGCAAAAATCACGCCAACACGAGCAGAGCTCACCTACGAGGAGATGTGATCTCAACTGGAGACTTTGCAGAAGAGACTAGGAGAGATGGAATAGCTTCGAAGGGATCAGACTCCAACTGGAGCTGACGCAGCAACTGCAGAGCTTCAGACCCTGAGGCAGCAGATGGAGGCTCATGCCAAAACACTCCAAGAGAACACGCAGCGCCTGTAACAACTAGACCTGGAGAACGATACCCTCAGAGAGGCAAATCAGCTCTAACGGTGAATCAAGCCACAAATCATAGGTTCAGGGTCCACGTACCCCGGATGCCAACTCTGGAAACTCCTTCTTCCAATAACATGTGAGAAAGAGGAAATCCAGCAGCAGCGGGGACCCAGGAGGATCAAAACCTTGCTCAAGAGCAAGAAAACCTGATGGATAAAGAAGAGTTGCAAGCCGAAAGCCTCGCCCTACTCTCTGACGAGGCTAGAGGACTGAAGCATATTTTCTCCGGAAAATTTGAGGCGCTGCACTCGGTGATCGAACGACTTCCTAAGCTCATATGCGGACACTCCCTTCTTAGAAGAGATCGCCCTCACTGACATGCCCAAGAAGTTCACCTTCCCATTCATCAAGCCGTACAACGGGACTTCTGCGCCGGACAATCACATTGCGCATTACAAGCAGAAGATGCTTACTGTGACAATCCAAAAGGAGCACAAGGAAGACGCCATGTGCAAGGGGTTCAGCTCGAGCCTGACAGGGGTCGCCTTGCAATGGTTCGTATTGATTCCAACAAGAACCATAAGATCCTTTGCTCACCTGACTGATCTGTTTGTGGAGCAATTTGCTAGCAGCAGAGTGACTCCCAAGTCCTCTGATGACCTTTATGAGATCAGGCAGCGTAAAGCAGAGCCACTCAGGAGCTACCTTCACCGCTTCAACAATCAGAAAGTCACCATCCCAAACTGCATTGTTGCCACCGCAATTTCTGCCTTCAAGAGAGCACTTCTCCCTGATGGTAATTTATACAAGGAGCTCACTAAGTATCAATGCAGAACGATGGAAGACGTGCTCTCCGAGGCCTAGGCGGAGATCAAGTGGGAAGAGGATCTTCTTACTAGGCAAGAATCTCGGGGCATGAGGACCGAGAAGATGGCCAAGGATGACAACCCTACCAAAGACCTGCCAGAGACGATGGACAGAAGGGGGCCAAAGGACACAAACCTCTGGGCAAGCTAGACGTCAACAGATTCTAACCGGTAAATACTTGGTCGGACGTATCGAACTTGTCAATATCAAGCGTGGAGCTGGTAGGAGTCCTAAAAGAGATGGGAGACCAAGTCAAATGGCCCCAAACGATGAGGTCTCCCGACCATCACCACAATCTAAACAAATGGTGCGACTTCCACAATGACCATGATCACATAACAGAGGATTTCATATCCTTAAGAATAGAAGTCAACGAGCTGCTCAAGAGGGGACACCTACGAGAAATTCCTTTCTAACAAGGCTAAAGAGACGTTGGATAACTAGGAAGAAGTAGTCTCAGCCGGCCGTCAAGCACATGATTCCTCAAGGCATGATAGGGTGATTTATGCCATATCGGGAGTTTCGGAGGTAAGTGGCATCACACACGCCGCTGCCAAGAAAAGCTCAAGGCTCGGTAAAAAAATCATAGTACCCCATAAGTCAAGCGCCATAATCTCAGCTAGGAAGTCATAAGTTTCACGGCTGGAGGACAAGATGGGATCCTGATACCACATCAGGAACCATTGGTTGTCTCCTTGTCAGTGGCGAATTGTTTGGTGGAAGAGAGTACTTATTGACAATGGAAGCTCTACAAACGTACTTTTCCTGGGAGCATACATGGACCTGGGTCTAACCGAGGAAGCCTTGATCAAAATGACCACGCCGCTAGTGGGCTTCAGTGGGGAAGTCAAGCAGACCATCGGAGAGATAGAACTTCCGGTGTGCGCCGAAGGAATCAACTTCTCCACCAAGTTTTCTATCATAGACTATCCCTCTGCCTACAACATGATCATGGGCAGACCCTGGATACACGAGATGAGAGCCGTGCTGTCAAGCCTGTACCAAGTACTCAAGTTTCCAACCACATTGCGAATTAAAGAGATTAAGGGTGATCAAGAAAACGCTCGATCATGCTACCAGAACACTTTGAAAGGAAAGACGGTTCCGTTATAACAATTACAGAGGCCACTTCCCGCATTGCATACTGAAGAGCCAGAAGTGGAACAACTAGACGATGTTCCTCAGGTACCCGGAGAACAAGGCATAAACCTCAGAATAGGGGCAAGATTGCAAGAAGGCATACACCAAAGGTTGATAGACTTTCTCAGATCCAATGCAGATTGCTTCGCCTCGTCCCATGTGGATATGCCACGAATATACCCGAAAGTTATAGTCCATAAGCTGCAAGTGGACCTAAATACCCGGAAGTCAAGCAAAAAAGGAGGAAGTTCGCACCTGAACGAGACCAGATCATCAATGATGAAGTCAAAAACCTCCTGGTGGTTGGGTTCATTAGAAAGGTCCAATATCCGGATTTGCTAGCAAACGTTGTCGTGGTCCGGAAGAAGAAAAGCAAGTTGTCGGAGTAAGCTCCGGGAAAGTTTTGGGGTACATAGTCACATACAGGGACATTGAAGTGAACCTAGAGCAAATAAGGGCGATCCAGGAGATCTCTTCTCCCAAGACTCCATGAGACATTCAAAAGCTCACTGGGAGAATGGCGGCCTTGAGTAGATTCATATCCAGGCTGTTTGACAAGTCGCATGCATTCTTTGAAGCCCTTAAGTTCACAGGGAAATTTAAATGGAACCAAGAGGCCGAAGATGCCCTAGTTAAACTCAAAGAGTATCTCACGACGCCACCTCTTCTCTCCAAACCCCAAGACGGAGAGCCTTTGCTCCTGTACCTGGTTGCCTCAGAGCACGTCGTTAGCGCCGTCTTGGTTAGAGAAGAAGAAAGCAAGAAGTGTCCGGTGTATTAGTAAGTAAATCCCTTCTGGACACTGAGACTCGCTATAGCCACCAGGAGAAACTAGCTCTCGCCTTGGTCGTCTCGGCCAAGAAGCTGCTTCCCTACTTCCAGGCTCACCCAGTGATAGTCATCACATCTTTCCCTATCAAGTTTGTACTCCACAAGCCAAAAGTATCCAGAAGACTGGCCTAATGGGCAGTGGAACTTGGCGAGTATGATATGATCTTCCGCTCTGCCACGGCGATCAAATCACAGGTCCTGGCAGACTTCGTAGCAAAATTCTCCCCACCCATGGTACCAGGGGCAGAAGAAGAGGTCATGATCCAGCAAGAAAATAAAAGCGAAGAGGAGAACTTTATGTAGATAGATCCAGCAACATACGAGGGGCAGGTGTAGGCCTCGTGCTCATCTCACAAGAGGAGAAGTGGTATCAATAGCGGTAAGATGAAACTTTAGAGCCACCAACAATGAAAGTGAGTATGAAGCCTTAATTGCGGGACTCAGCCTGGCAAAAGACTTGGGAATAGAAAACTTACAGGTATACAGTGATCCCAATTGATCATAAGCCAGACGCAAGGTGACTACCAAGCGAAAGACGCTAGCATGACCAAGTAACTAGCCATAGCCATAGCCAAGGGAACAAAACTCGCATGCGGACGCCTTGGCTAACCTGGCCTCGGTTCTAAGAACTGCGGAGCCAACTAGCGTACCTTTGCTTGTTCTCCAATGGTCGGATACTGACGAGGATGTGGAAGGGCCTCAGGTTTCCAACATTGAAGAAGAGGAAACCTGAATGACGCCAATTACTTCCTAGCTGAAGGATGATGTCCTGCTCATTCTGAGGAGTTAATGTCGTAAGATCAAAAGGCAAGCATCTCGCTACTGCCTGATCCACGGAAAACTCTAGGGAAGATCCTTCTCGGGCCCATACCTCAAATGCGTAAAGCCAAAAGACGCAGATCTAGTCCTCAAGGAGTTGCATGAGGGTGAATGCGGATCCCACTCTAGTGGAAGAAGCTTGGTACTAAGAGCCAAGAGAACAGGCTACTATTGGCCTACAATGGCCCAAGACGCCCTCCAGATGGCCAAGTATTGTGATAAATGCCAGAGACACGCCCAAGTGTCCAACCTACCCCCAGAAAACCTCAAATCCTTGAGCTCCCCATGGCCATTCATGAAGTGGGGGATGGACATCGTGGGAAAATTCCTTACAGCTCCGACGCAGCTGGAGTACCTCTTGGTAGTCACAGATTACTTCTCCAAGTGGGTGGAGGCAGAAGATTTAAGCAAGATAACGGATGTCCAAATCAGGGGGTTCCTCTGGAAGAAGGTGGTAACACGATTCGAAACGCCTCATGAAATAGTTATATACAATGGTTCGCAGTTCACAAGAAAAAACTTCAAAAAGTTTTGCGAAGATTGGGCATAAAACTAAGTTTCGCAACTCCAAGACAGTCGCAATCCAACGGGCAAGCCGAATCCACTAACAAGATGGTAGTCAACCTTCTGAAGAAGAGGTTGGACGGCGCCAAAGGCAACTGGGTCGAAGAACTCCCAGCTACCCTATGGGCATGTCGAACTAGTATTAAGACTTCAATAGGAAAAACACCTTTCTCCCTGGTCTACGGAATAGAGGCAGAGTCCCCAACCGAAGTCAGTGTCCCCNACCTTTCTCCCTGGTCTACGGAACAGAGGCAGTGTCCCCAGCCGAAGTCAGTGTCCCTGCAGTCAGGTCAGAGCTTTTAACTCCAAGAGAAAATGAAGAGCTGATGGCTTTGTACCTGGATCTCCTTGACGAAAAAAGGGAAGCCGCAAGAATCCGAAACTGGAAGTACCAACAAGAAGTAGCTCGCAGCTACAACAAGAGGGTACGAACCCGAACGTTCCAACAAGGAGAATGGGTGCTGCGCCGAGTCTTTGAGAATACCAGGGACAAGGCCGCGGGAAAGTTGGCGCTTGGCTGGGAAGGACCATACCAAAACGTGGAAGTCAAAGGACCAAGGGCATATAAGTTACAAGATATGTACAGAAAAGTACAGCCAAATAGCTGGAATGCGTTACACCTAAAGTCTTACTTCTTCTAAAAAGAATGCCTCTGACCCGGACGACCATACCCAGATACGTTTTTCTGCTTTGGATTTTCAATTTCTTTTACATCTTTTTATGTAATCATGATACGTCTAAGAACGGATACCCATCAATAAAACAACTGCTTTCTCACGAGAAAATTCAGTTAAAAAGCAAGGGGCAAATAAGTTGAATGACTATTCCTCAATAAAGGAGTAACATAAGCAACGTACCCTTCCAAAACAAAAGCGAAAAGCTCAAAAAAAAAGAGAAAGAACTCTGCTTGAACAAGGGAAAATACCCGAAAGAAAGCAAGAGCCAAAATTTCTTATTCTGCTAAACAGAAAGTGGCTAACCGGAAAGTAGAGTGTTGAGCAGAAAGCAAAAAAGGTTGAACCTTGCTTACCAGGCCGCAGTAAATACAAAAGCTATGCGGTCTGAGCACAGGAGCATCACCTATACCTACTTACCCAGATGTGGGAAGTAGAAGAAAAGTCTGGCACTTGGACCCCTTTCCGGGGGAGGTTCATACCAGCAAAACCAATAAGACTGAGAGTGGCTTCACTGCAGGAAGCAGAGTGCAGCAAAGAAAAATCAGCTATTACCGGATAGCGGAATGCTAACAAGCCAGAAGATTCCTCCGGGTATCAAAAGGCCAAAAACAAAAGCTAGTGGTTACCTCCGGGTAACAGAATACCAAAAAGCTAGAAGATACCTTCGGATATCAAAAAGCCAAAAAACGCAAGCTAGTGGTTACATCCGGGTAACAGAATGCCAACAAGCCAGAAGATACCTCTGGGTATCAAAAGGCTAAAAGTTGCAAGCTAGTGGTTACCTCCGGGTAACAGAATGCCAATAAGCCAGAATATATCTCCGGGTATCAAGAGGCTAAAAATGCGTCTGAGGAACCTAAACATTGTCTAAGGACAAGAAGCAGGATTCCCCTAAAAAAAGAGATAATGAGATTATCTCAACTTGGAACTCAAAAACTCTCGCAAAACACGGATAAGACTAAAGGCCAATACGCCAGAAGTCAAATAGCCAGAATATCGATAAAGGCTAGAGGCTCAAAGCTAGAGGCCAGCCGATCAAGGCCCAAAGGCTAAAAGCTCATAGCCAGAAGCCAGTCGATCAAAGCAAAGGGTAGAGGCTCCTAGCCAGAAGCCAGCATATCAAGGCACAAAGGCTAGAAGCTCATAGCCAGAAGCCAGCCGATTAAAGCAAAGGCTAGAGGCTCCTAGCCAGAAGTCAGCTGATCAAGACGTAAAGGCCAGAGGCTAATAACCAGAAGCCAACCGGTTAAGGTTCTAATGATAAAAAGCCTGCCAAAGCATCATCTCTAAATCTAAGTCAAAAGCTCGTTAGGGCAAGAAGACAACAGAGAGCTAGAAGAAATATTTATAAAAAGCCACCAAGGGCCAATAGATAAGTTTTAAGTCCCGCAGGGCAAACAGAAATAAGGCCAAGAAGGCCAACGAAGGGTCAAGGCCACTAAGGCCATAAAAGTCATTACAAAGCCCACAAGGGCAAGAGTAAGACCACGCAGGGGAACGCCGTCAACAAAAAAAATCCCAAAAGGGGAGAGCAACCTGTTTCTTAATTCAGGGTCTGGAGGCTAGGCAGCTAGAGGATCAGGAGAGGCAGACTTCTCGACATTTGGCTCAGAAGCAGCTGGAAGAGTAGAAGCCAAGGCAGCAGGAATCTCTGGTTCATCTTCAAAGGTGGGAGCTTCGAGGCCATTTCTTTCTGCCTTCGCGATCCCCACCAAATTGTAATTCCCAAACTCCTCCTACAACTTCCAAGACTTGGCCTCACCGTTGAGGTAGTCCCAAACCATTTCCCGGCGCCCCATGATCCTGGCACCATTGACGGCCATGGACATCTCATCCGTAAAGGTGGCCACCCGGGCGTCCAGGTTGCCAAGTTCCTCCTCCAGCTTCGCCTTCTCCTCAGTCAAGCTAAGGACCCTCTCTGCCGCCTTCTCCTTCTCTGACTCCAGCCCCCGGAGCAGCTTCCTCATCTCCCTCAGCTCTTTCTCCAAGCCGGCAGACCTGTCCTTCTCTGCCCTTAGCTTGGCAAGGCAATCCTCCACCTGAACCTTTCCTGCAGCGATCACCTCAGTGCCGACCTGATCCTTGGCATGGAAGAGAGAAACCGCAAGCTGATCAACAAAAAGGAAGAAGGTTAGCCAAAATAAAAGGAGACAGCCAAATAGCAGCTAGAAACCAAAGGTAGGCCAATTACCTTGATCAGTCCCTTTTGGACCTAGTTGAAGATGCCCAGATCACCGAAGCTAGGAGGGTCAGAAGGAAGCGTAGGGAAGACAGATCCCTGCAAGTGCTCCAGGGCGCCATCGGGATCGCCGATAGAGGAGGAAGGCTGCTTGGCAGGAGGTCCCTTATGCTTCTTGCTAGAGGCGATGGCCTTCTGGGTCCCTTTCCTCTTGGACCCAACCAAAGGAGATTCCAAGATCTCCACCACCTCCGGAGCTTTGCTCCCAGACGCTAACTTTTCCTTTCTTGCCGCCTGAGCCCTTTGAAGTCCTCCAGCGCCTTAGACCCAGATCCTGACAAATTGCCTGCGAAACGACAAAATATCAATCTGAAAGCTAGCCCGGAAGCAAGCAGTCAAAAGAAGCAAGAAACAAGGAGCAAACCTCTTATGTTGCTCTGACTCAACGCTTCTTCACTCAAAAGGAACGGGATACTCCTTTCCTCAGCAGGGATCTCCAAAGCCTCTTCTGCCTTCTCCTTGCCCTCCTTCGACTTCTCTGTAGACGCTTCTGCAAAAACAAAGTGTCAAAAGGGTTAGTTACCAAACTAGAAGTAGCAGAAACAAAAGCATCCTAAGCCTACCAGTAAATCTCCAATGAGTAGAGAACCCAGGAGAAGTCCCGACTCTCCTAAAGACAAACTTCTGGGCGCAATGCTTCGTGAAGGCCGCCCCTTTCCTTTCCTCCCTCTCAAGCTCCGACACCAAGGGAGCACCAGTACGAAGGCAGAAGTAGTACCTACCTTCACCCGGAAGAACGTGGGTGAAATAGTAGGAATAAAGGAGCTCATTAATGCCGAGATCCAGCCCACGGTACTCGTTAAGGACTTGGACGGCAGTGAGAATCCTCCAAGACGGCGGGTTCAGCTGGGAAGGGCGAATGGTGAAGTGCTCTGAGACCTTCCTCACCAGGGCATGCATTATACCCCTGGCTCCAGCCTCGAAGTAGCCTTCATACATGGCTATTTCGTCTCCTGGGCATTCAGAAGCCCTTTCACCCTTCCCAGGAATCCTCAGGTGAACGCCTTCCCCGATGGAGTACTTCTGCCTCCAATCCTCCAGAATCTAAGAGTTCACATTGGAGAAAGGGCCAACCTTCATAAGCTTCAGACCCACGGTGGAGCGCAAAGGCAGCGGGTTAACCTTAGGGATCTCCGTGTCCTCGGAAGACCTCTCAGCCCCAGGAGACGAACTAGTCCTAATCAAGCGCCTCCTCTGAATGCGGGCCCCGACGGAGGATGAGGCCATCGGAGAAAACTCATCGCCGGAGCTGGTCATGTCTGGGTTCAAGAAAGGTTCTAATCTTGGATCTAAAAGATTGGTTGGGGCAAGAAAGACCTAAAAGCTAAGGCTGATCTAAAATCCTAAGGACCAACCCCTTGAATATATCCTAAAAGAAGCGAAAAGAGGAAGGAAGAAGACAATCTAACCTTAGAATCACAGATCGAAAGCTTGATAAGGATTTTGGGAGCAAGAGTTTTAGCAAAGAAAGGAAGAAGATGAAGCAAGAATTCCAGTACAAAAAGGAAGATGATGAAGCGAAATTGCCAAAGAGTAAGGAAGAAAAGGTTTAAAAGAAAGAGGAGAAATTGAAATGTGCCACACGTGTCCAATCATTGGCGCGAATCTCGCGAGAGAGTAACAACTATTTTCTCTCTTCAAATCTTCGCAAATCTTCGCTAACGTCTATGATTTCTTCCCTTTACCAAGTCAAACAGCTGGGATTTTTCAAACAAAATCATCCTCCTTGAAAACTGCAAATGGCTCGCGAAAGTTCAAAATTCAAAGCCTTGAGGCCAGGCGACAAAGATCCAGACGCAACCTCCTGTCGCAACGATGCTCATTATCTGATTAAACTCAAACCAAAAGCAAGCAAACACTTATGGAAAGTAGAGGCGACACAAGTCATAGCTAAAAAAGGCCAAGCGACTACTGGCTTCCTACCTAAGCCAATTGGAAGACATGTTATTCCACAGCTTCGGATCGAACCTGCGCAATAAGGGGCAAACTGTTGGGAGTAATTTAGGTCATGGGAATTCCCTAGACTTAGATGGAGTACAGAAGTAAGACCTCAAAGCAGGGGAATGCCCAGAAGCAGGAAGCTAGCCGACGTCTCATAGATGGAATTTGGAAGTCAGACGACGAAGCATAGCCGGAAGCCGGAAGCTAGCCGACCACCGCCTCTCCCCTATTTTCGCTATTTAAATTAGTAGATAATGACATGTATTCTAGATAAAGATGCATATATTCTAAAGATAATCATGATATATCCAATTCTTGGATGGATAATCATGAAACACATATATAAATACCAAGGTCAAGGGCAAAACGTGTACGCACGAAACCCTAAGCCAAAAATCAATATAACAAGTAATTCTTTTGCCATCTTTAATCCTAAAGCTTAGCGTAAACGTCCTTAAACCTTTGCTAAACATTCATCAACCTCCAGCTTCCGTAGTGCTACAAAGAACGACCAAAATCACCCATAACAGGTAAATGCGCCAAGTCTTTGAGAATACCAGGGACAACGCTGCGGGAAAGTTGGCGCCTGGCTGGGAAGGACCGTACCAAATCGTGGAGGTCAAAGGAGCAGGGGCATACAAGTTACAAGACATGTACGGAAAAGTACAGCCAAATAGCTGGAATGTGTTACACCTAAAGTCTTACTTCTTCTAAAAGAGCGCTCCTGACCGGGACGACCATACCCCAGATACGTTTTTCTGCTTTGGATTTTTAATTTCTTTTGCATCTTTTTATGTAATCATGATACATCTAAGGACGGATACTAATCAATAAAAAAATTGCTTTCTCACGGGAAAATTCAGTTAAAAGCAAGGGGCAAATAAGTTGAATGACTACTCTTCAATAAAGGAGTAACACAAGCAACGTACCCTTCCAAAACAAAAGCGAAAAGCTCTAAAAAAGAGAAAAAAATAACTCTGCTTGAACAAGGGAAAATACCCGAAAGAAAGCAAGGGTCAAAATTCCTTATTCTGCTTAACAGAGAGTGGCTAACCGGAAAGCAGAGTGCTGTGCAAAAAGAAAAAAAGCTTAACCTTGCTTACCAGGTCGCAGTAAACGCAAAAGCTATGTGACCAGAGCACAGGGGCATCACCTATACCTACTTATTCAGACGTGGGAAGTAGAAGAAAAGTTTGGCACTTGGACCCCTTTGCGGGGGAGGTCCATACCAGCAAAACCAATAAGACTGAGAGTGGCTTCATTGCAGGAAGCAAAGTGAAGCAACGCAAAATCAGCTATTTCTAGATAGCTGAATGCCAAAAAGCCAGAAGATACCTCCGGGTATCAAGAGGCCAAAGATGCAAGCTAGTTGTTACCTCCAGGTAACAGAATGCCAAAAAGCCAGAAGATACCTCCGGGTATCAAGAGGCCAAAGACGCAAGCTAGTGGTTACCTCTAGGTAATATAATGCCAATAAGCTAGAAGATACCTTCGGGTATCGAGAGGCCAAAAAAACGTCCTGGGAACCTAAGCATTGTCTAAGGACAAGAAGCAGAACTCCCTAAAAAAAAGAGTGATAATGAGATTATCCCAACTTGGAACTCAAGAACTCTCGCAAGTCACGAAAAAGACTAGACGCCAATATGCCAGAAGTCAAACAGCCACGGTACCGATAAAATACTAGAGGCCAATTTGCCAGACGTCGAACAGCTGGAATATCGATAAGAAGCCAAAGGCTCATAGCCAGAGGCTAGCCGATCAAGGCGTAAAGGCTAGAGGCTAGTGGCCCGAAGCCAGCCAATCAAGGTGCAAAGGCTAGAGGCTCATAGCCGTAAGCCAGCCGATCAAGGCGCAAAGGCCAGAGGCTACTAGCCAGAAGCCAGTCGGTCAAGGTGCTAATGATAGAAAGCTTGCCAAAGCATCGACCACGAATGTCATCTCCAAATCTAAGTCAAGAGCATGTTAAGGCAAGAAGACGACGAAGAACCAGAAAAATATTCATAGAAGACCACTAAGGGGTAGAAGACGATTTTTATGCTCCGAAGGGCAAAGAATAAATAAGGCCAGTGAAGAGTGAAGGCCACTAAGACCATAAAAGTCATTACAAAGCCCACAAGGGGCAGGAGTAAGCCCACGCAGGGGAATGCCATCAACAAAAAAGAAAATAAAGTCCCACAAGGGGAGAGCAACCTGTTTCTTGATTCTGGGTCTGGAGGCTATGCATCTGGAGAATTAGGAGAGGTAGACTTCTCGACACTTGACAGAGAGGCTGTTGGGGGCACAATAGCCAGAGCTGGAGGAATCTCTGGTATATATTCAAAGGTGAGAGCTTCGAGGCCATTTTCTTTTACCTCCGCAATCGCCACCATCTTGTAGCTCTCAAACTCTTCCTGCAAGTTCCAAGACTTGGCCTCACCCTTGAGGTAGTCCCAAACCATCTCCCAGCGCCCCGTGATCCTGACACCATTGACGGCCATGGACATCTCCTCCGTGAAGGTGGCCACCCGGGCGTTCAGGTTGCCAAGCTCCTCTTCCGGTTTTTCCTTCTCCTCAGTCAGGCTAGGGACCTTCTCTGCAGCCTTCTCCTTCTCCGACTCTAGCGCCCAGAGCAGTTCCTCCATCTCCCCCAGCTCTTTCTCCAAGCCATCAAACCTATCCTTCTTTGCCCTCAGCTTGGCAAGGTAACCCTCAACCTGGACCTTCCCTGCAGCGTTCATCTCAGTGGTGAATTGATCCTTGGCATGGAAGAGTGAAGTAGCTAGCTGAACAACAAAGAGGAGGAAGGTTAACCAGAAGAAAAGAAGACAACCTAATAGTAGCCAGAAGCCAAAGGCAGACCAATTACCTTGATCATTCCCTTCTGAACCTGGTCAAAGATGCCCAGATTATCAGAGCTAGAAGGATCAGAAGGAAGCACAGGGAAGACGGAGCTCGTCAAGTGCTCCATGGCGCCATCAAGGTCGCGGATAGAGGAGGAGGACTGCTTGGCGAGAGGACCCTTCTGCTTCTTGCTAGAGGCAGTGGCCTTCTGTGTCCCTTTCCTCTTGGACCCAGCAGAGGGTGATCCTGAGATCTCCAGCACCTCTGGAACATTGCTCCCAGACGCCAACTTTGCCTTTCTTGCCACCTGAGCCCTTTTAAAGTCCTCCAACGCCTTGGACCCGAATCCTGACATATTTCTTGCAAAATGACAAAAGATCAGTCAAGAAGCTAGCCTAGAAGCAAATAAACCAAAGAAGTAAGTGTTGGAAGACGAGTTTTAAAATTTGTAATGACCTAACTACCGCTCCTAGCCCGCAAGATTGACGGGGTTTAGTTGTAGTACGTGAGGTATTGTCCAAGGTTTGAAATGTTTAGGAAGAGTTTAAGCAAAGAGAGTCANTAGGAAGAGTTTAAGCAAAGAGAGTCACACTAGAAGTACTAGTCTAGGGAGCAACCTAGTAAGAGGTGTCACAAGTCTCTACTAGATTTATCCGTAGCAATTGGGCAATCATGAACAAAGGTAATAAAGAAAAGCAAATAGTAAAGGCA
>OVAN01010300.1:0-15913 GCA_900406275.1 Anastatica hierochuntica | reverse complement strand
CCAAAGAAAATCTTAATCTAGCAATCGTGCTCCCCGGAAACAGCGCCAAAAACTTGTTGATGCGTATTGTTCATGCAAACAAAAGTCACTACGAAGCTTTAAATTTATAAAAGCCCGTCTCCTATCAATCACACAATCCGCAAGTGCACGAATATGTCATTGTAGTACTTTGGGGTCGAACCACAAGGAGAAAACCTTAGCTAGATGGATCTAAGCTTTGGGAATACACACTCAAGCCTAACCTAAGCAAATAAGAAAGGTTGGGTTTTGTTTTGGTTTTCTTAATAATCTAGAACTAACAGCAAGGCAAGAAAGCAAACATAAACTCAAAAGATGCTAACTTGAAATAAACTATAAACTAATATGATGGACCCATGAATGTTACAATCGATCCACTTAGAAAGATGGTGATAAAGGTGTTAGATCGAGCTATTGAGCACAAATCCTAGACCAAAGGTAACACTAGCCTAGTCCACTCTCATGGCAAGAGGCTATTTCCTTATCAATCGCATTCACTCACGCTCTCTCTTTATTTCAAATCTCTCTTTATTTCAAATGATAAATCGATTAGGAATCATTAAGAGCAAGCCCATATAGTCACTAATCAATCTAGAAACCAACTCTCACTGGCTAGATTGAAATAGCAAGTATTTGGTTCTCATAGGCATTTCCTCGAACACCTCTCAGGTGATAAAATGCATACAAGTCTAGATCTTAGTTAGCTACTCTAAAACCTAGCATTAAGCACTCCAAATCCTTAAGAAAATTAATATTAGCTATCCCTAACACCATATCACAACCTAATCTAAGTAGATCTAGACATCCATGGTTCCATCAAAGAGAACTACTCAGACAACATAGAGAAGAAAAAGAAAAGAGATCAAGATAAAAAGATAGATTTCATAGATAAAGATAGAGTTTGATCCAAGATCCAAACTTAAAAGAGAGACTCTTGATCTTAAAGATCGAGATAAAATAAAAAATCGAAAGTTATAAAAGTGTGTTCTTGTCTTAGAAAATGGATACACGCATAAAAATAGTTTAAGGGGTATTTATAGGTGGAAGAAGGGCATTTTTAGGCCCAAGGTTGTCAGCCATCAACCTCTAGGTCGATGGGAGCCAACCTAGGGTCGATGACTGGAACCCTCCAGAAGAAGAGGCGTCATTTACTGCCTAGGTCGTTTGCCTTCGACCCTAGGTTGTTGGCCATCGACCTGCAGGTCGATGGGAGCTCCCTTTGGGTAGTTTTGATGGCCTCTTTCTCCTTTTTGACATCTTGTTGGATCTTATATTCTCTCAATGCTTCTAGCCTTTAAATCCCTTTGATTCTTGGTCTTTTTGTCTCCTAGAATCCATCATCTCAAGCTCTCAAAGTGCTCTCCAAGGTTGTACCTACAAATGCATAGAAAATGCATGCAAATGCAAGATATACCTAAACTAGACTCTAGACTCAAACTAATGCATTCTAAGACTTAAATGCAACATTTACAACCTAAATGCATCTAAAACATAAAAGAAAAGAGTTCTAAAATGCATTAAAATCTATGCACATCAGTGGCTTTGAACCTCGTCGTCTCGTGATTTTTAATGGATTATGCATGAGTAATATGGAGGTAAAATTAGAGTTGTCATCTCATATCTAACTCTTGGATAATCGCTATATCCATTTGCCCGTTTCGGGTGCAATTTTTCGAAAGCTAAATCTTTTCGGGGGTTAAGGGTTCGCGAATATAAGCGTTGGGACAAATTTGAGGATTTTGTATTGGTTAGATACTATGTCTAGAGATGTTTGAGACTAGTGTGATGGGTTTAGGGAAAGACATAGGTTTACTCTCGACTTTAGGGTGTGCGGTGACTAATTCCAGCTTACGTTTCTCGTTTTCGATTTCGACCGGGTTCTGTCTCGATATTGAATTATGTAATAAGTTCTCGGCTTATACAACTTGCATCAATCGGGAACCGAGCATCTCTCCAAAGACAATTTTGAAGTCGTTTGGAAGTTCTAACCAAAATTTTGGTTTTTATAGCGCTTTTATCCTTGTGACGAATGTATGAGAACCAACTATTCGGGAAGAGCAGGTTAAGGTGAATGATTAGTTCGTCCATCGGGGCCAATTGACGAGTGCAAGTAGAAACAAGTACTTGTTTTTTTTTGGTATGGGTTTGAAAGTATTGTGAGGACTATTTTTAGAAGTTTTTGATCGAAATATGAATTGTGTTTCTCGAAAATTTGCGACATCTCACTTTTTGCGAATGTTTTTCGGTTTTGTTGTAGAATATGTTGACGAACACGTTATAGTCAAGATTCGTTAAAAATTGTTTTCTCGTATGATTTCCATTTCTGGGTTATACAAAAATAAAAAAATTTATTGCTGAAACGTATCGAAAAGTGTCGAGTACAAAGTGTGGGAGTATACGAGTATACGTACACCCACTCCCCCTTTTTTAGAGAAGGGGGACAGAGGAACTCCTCTTGCGAGGAGTTGCCTAAGTACCTCTTTCGAGGATCAAGTCGTCTCGTAGTTCAGTTTGTTGTTGCGAGTGATTACTCGTTTCGTAGAGTTGCGTAGGCCGTTTCATTCTCGATGACTACAGCTGGGTCGATGATTTCCTCTCGTGTCGAGAGTATCGCTTTGTCGGGAACATTGGGCTTGGAAGTTTGCTTTTTTCCTTTGGACTGAGCCGTTTCTTGAGTTGAGGATTCTAACACCTTTTTTTCCGATGTTCTTCGGCTGACGGCCGAGTTGTCTTCATTCGTTTGGGTTTAGCCATGGGCATCATTGCGACTAATCCTAGTTTATGCTCGGCTAGGAAGCAGAGTAGCGATTGTTTTTGGCATCCCCAAATTGCGGCGATTTCGTTGGGAGTCAGGAATTTAATGCCTAAGTGGTAGGTCGATGGGACTGTCTTCATGGAGTTTATCCATGTTGTTCCCATGATCACGTTATAGGTGGCAGGATAGTCGATGACCGCAAAATTGACGACTTTCGTGATCTCCTTGGCCATCACCGGAAGCTTGATCGATCTGAGAGTCATTGACGTCGTACCGGAGAAATCCGTGAGTGGTTTTAGCGCGGGTGTGATCTCGGATAACTCGATGTTCATCCTATTGAAGGTATCGCGGAAGATGATATCGACGGTACTTCTTGTGTCGATGAGGACCATGGCGACTTCGAGGTCTTTTATGACGAGGTCAAACACAAGGGGATCGCTATAAGGTTTGTCAATTTCGATAGTTTCGTATTCTACGAAAGCGATAGTGTCATTTGTGGTGTTGAGAGGTGTAAACCATTTTGCACTTGACTCGGCCTTTCGATGGTATGCTTTTATCGACGAGACGGTGTCCCGAAAGTATTGCGACCCTCCGATGATCATACTCACTCTGCGGCGATTGGAGTCGTTACTTTTGTTGTCGGGTCTCCTTCCGCATTTTCCGTCCGCTTGAGTTCCTTGAGACGGGGCGTCTCCTGGGGGTGACTTATCGGTTCTGGGTTGGCGGTCTGTATCGCGTATGAGATTTTTTACGCTGGTTATGTCTGAGATTTCCCCCGTGAGAAGGTTTGCCGTTAGCCTTGCTCCGAGAACCTTGCAGTGTGCGGTGGAGCAACGTTTCGTTTGGTGGAACTCGCAGAAAGTGTTCTCGTCGTACAACGTGTTTCGCGTCCAGGTGTTCCTGGATGTCCTACCTTGTTGGGACGGAGAGTTGATAGCCTAATTATGTGCTCCCTGGACGTCTTCTACCTCATGATGGACAAACTTGTCGTTACGAGGGATCTTCTTTTTCGTCTTTTGTTCTGAGGTAACGTCTTTCGAGGATGCCTTCGATGGTTTGTGTTTTTGCGATAGAACTTGCATCTCTTCTTCAATGATGATGAAGTCTGTAGCCTTATGAAGCGCATCCTGAATAGTGTGTGGTTCTTCGAGAGCTATCCACTTCCAGAACTTCGACTTGTACCAAAGGGTTTTTCTGAGCGCTCTACTGCAACCTTGTCGCTGATCTCGCTGACTCTCGACATCACTATCTTGAAACTTTTCATGAAATCTTCGAAGGATTCGTCTTCTCTTTGAGACAGGCTCCATAGATCAATGTCGGATGTTTCTCTGTCCATTAACATATAGTATTGTTTGAGAAATTCCGAGGAGAGTGTACTTAAATCGTAAGCGATTATATCGCTTTAACCTCTGATGTTGTTTTCGTGATGTAGTCGCAGAGATCGCGAATCTCGTCGAGATCGTCGTTAGTTTTTTTACGAGATGGTCGGCGTGTACTGCGAATGACTCTAGCTTGCTCCTCGGCCTGTTTCTCTTGCTCTTCCCAACAAATATTTTCTTCTTGTTCTGTCATGGGTTCGTCGAGCTGAGAGATTTTCTGAGTTGCGTGACCCTTAACTCTTCTTGGGTGTACGTCAACGTCTTCATCCGTGGGGTCGGATTGATCATTAAAATCCAAGTTGATTCGCTCGACTTTGTTTTCTTCTATTTCATTCTCGATAGTCGAAAGGTCATCAACATTATTCCGCATTGCGATAGGGGTGATTTCATCAGGATTTTGTTCCGATGGTTTTTCCTGCGCGTTCTGAAGTATGTCGAGCAGAGTGGTGAAGTCGAGTCTTCTTCCGCGCAGTCTGGTACCTCCGTGCGGAAGAATAGTTCTAGTCCTTGCGGTTAGGGTTTCAACCTGTTTAGCGAGAGAGCTAGTTAGTTTATCTTGTTCGGCCGACTTTTTTTCGAGAGTCGAGAACATCTTTTTAATCTCCTCAAATGTCATGGTGTTTGCGTCAGTGTTGGCCGCGGTGTTTTTCGTTGCTGGAGTGTTTTCAACGTTGTCGTTGGTACTGTCACCGTCACGAGTTGGTTGATTTATTTGGTCGTTTGTAGTCATATTTGATCTAGTGTTTTGCGGCTGCGAGTTAGATTGATCCCTACCCTGAACGAATAGGCACCCCTCCTTCTAGCGCTAAACTGTGGGAACCAAAATTCGCACTATCGATTTTCGTAATCAAAGGAAAGCCAGGAAACCCTAACTTTCCTTGAGGTCCCGGATTTCTGCTAAACCAAACAACGAGAGATCAAAATACGAAATAACAGACGACGAAGTAATAATAAAAATAGAATCAAAAACAGAGTTGAGCAATCGAAATGTTATTCCGAATCTACGATTGAGTGTTACAACAGGTGATAAGCCGTAGCCTCAAGAGCTGTCGGCGAGTATCCTAGTTCTAACAGTGTAAGACTTGTAAACCTAGTTGAGTCGCCGCTCGCTAAAAAAAATGAAAAATAACCTAATTGCTCTAAGTGCTAAGTTGTGAAGAAATTTCTATGTGTACCCATCCTTCTCTTCGTCCATCTTATATATACCTTCGTAGGCCGGCCCATTTTCCTTTTCTGCACTCGATTCGAGTATATCTTCCCTTGAAAAATATTCCTTTTGTGATTCGAGTACACTCCTTTTCGAGAATATTCCTTATCTTCTCGATTTTTCCAAATTTATCTCTAAACTTGACTTTATCGCGTTTTTCGTTTATCTTTCGCGGAACTCGGGTAAATTGTTAACATAGTTGGGTCAATTCTCGTCTGGAAACATAAGCGGACTTTTATCGCATTTTGGGCCTTCTTGGGTCGTTCTGCGATTAAGTTACTTTTACGATTTCCTTCGGACAAATCGTTCTTCGTACGATTATGCAGTGATGGTTTCGTGAAGTAATAAGACCAATCGTGTAGTTAAGATAATATCGGTGTTCGAGTTGATCGTTATAGTTTTATCAAATCGATATGAAGTTTTTACGAAAAGAACAAGTCTTTACGATTATAATCGCGAAACTTTAACAAAAATACCAATCGAGATAATACAAGAGACAGTCAAAACGAGATTTGAAGGAGAAGATGATCGAGAGGATGTGGTCTAGTCAACCGTGGGTGGCTAGACGTTGTCCGTGTCTAGTCGCCCGTTGGCGACTAGACTTGCCAAGGGTCTAGTAGCCCACGGGCGACTAGATTTTGCTCGTGTTTCCGAAGCGATGCAGTTATCCGATGTTTACAGTGACTTCTTATTGCTATGAAAATTGTCTAACGAGATTTCTTGGGAGTTAGCCGGAAGTCTCAGGAGTTAATTTTGATACTCTCGTGTTTAGTTGCTCGTGGGTGACTAAACTTTACGAAGTGATCGCCTACGGTTGAGTAGACGAGGGGTTTCGACGTTTGGTTGAGAGGAGATCATCTAGACGACAAGAACCACGGATTTGATAATCCCGTTATGATTTTTGTTTTAGAAAGAGAGACAACATTTCTGTGGTGCTTTTTAGGCTTTGATTTCGTTGTGACCATTTTTGACCCTAACAAGATGTTATATTTTTTCTCCGAAGAAAATCAATTTTCTTTTCTTTCAAGAATGTATTTTAAGACCCGCAATTTACTTCGTCAAAGAATAGAGGAGCTTTGATTATATAATTGAATTCTAAGGAAAACGATGGCCATCTTATGGCTAAGAAGGGATTTCAAGGCTTACGCAAGGCCTTCTTGCCTAGAATAGATATTCGAGCTGTGGATGGCATTCCAGCTATTCTGTTATTTCGTACCCCCGTGCTCTCGTGAGGCTCATCTCTTGCTTGTGGCCTTGCCCCCCTGACCGGTATGCGGTAGTATTCTTTGAGGACTGCTTCCTTCGTGCAATGTCTCGGCAGAGATCTCCATGGCGGTAGCCATCGAGCAGGGTTTCGGAGCAATGGCTCTGAGGGTAGTCTGGTAGCATGAACGAGCCCGCTCCTGATTGCATTGTACGTTGAGGAGCAATCTATGATGAGGAACCTGGTCCTTTGGTTGACACCTCCAGCATACAACGGTAGGTTTATTCTCCCATGGTCTACTTTACTTCACCACTGAATCCGACTAGAGAAGTGGATTTTATAGTGACTTCTTCTTTGCTTAGTCCCAAGCCTTCAAAGGTGATGGTGAAGGTGATGTTAGTTGAGCTGCCATTGTTGACGAGGATTCGCTTCATGAGGAAGTTTGTAACTTTCAGTGATATCAACAAGGCATCAGGGTGCAGAGTTACAACTTCTCCACCAATATTAGTGGTGAAGCTTATTAAGCCAGGGCCATCTTCGCGCTCTCTGCTAACCGCCATGACATCTACTCCATGGTTGATCTTGGCAGCGCGAGTTCTTCTCTTAGCAGCAGAGACTGTCACCCCGCTTACTTTTGATCCTCCAGTAATGAAGTTGACATCATAATAACGCCTCGGCGAATCAGGCCTCGTTCCTAGGGGAACGTCATTCTTGGTCTGCTCATGAATGAATGCCCTTCCTCTTTTTGAGAGGAACTCTCAAAGGTATCCCTTTCTGAGCAACTCATTCACTTCGAGCCTTAGCTGAAAGCATTCCCACGTTAGGTGACCGTGGTTGTGGTGAAAATCACATCACCTAGACGTGTCTCTCTTGTGACGAGGGGCGCACATCTTTATAGGCCATTTGATCTTTCCGGACATGCATCCCAACTCATTCACTATCTCAGCCGGAGATATCACCAAGCTGGACATGTCGGGCCAAGTCATGAGCACGTACTTCTCATGCTCCTCTCTGGCCAAGGGCTTCGACCATCCTCTGGGGCCACCCTTGGCAGAATTTTCAGGCCCAGACCTAGCGTTAGGCTTGCTTCGGGTGATTTTGGTCGTTCTTTGTAGCACTATGGAAGCTGGAGGTCAATGAATGCATAGCTTGAATGATCCGACGGTGTTCTATGCTCAGAGATCGACAATGGAGAGAAAGATGATTTGTATTAATTTCTTAGCCTAGGGTTTCGTGTGTCCATGTTTTGTCTTTAAGCTTTATATTTATACATGGAGTTCATAATTATCCCACCAAGAATTGGATATATCATGATTATCTATAAAATATATGCATCTTTATCTACAAAAAATACATCGTTATCTGTTAATTTAAATGGTAAAAACAAGCAAGAGTCGGCGGTCGGCTGGCTTCCGGCTTCTGGCTATGCACGGTCTTCTGACTTCCGGCTTCCGGTAATGCAACGTTGTCTGTTCGATCCGAAGCTGTGGAATAACATGTCTTCCATGTGGCTTAGGCAGGAAGCCATTAGTTACTCGACGNATTTAAATGGTAAAAACAAGCAAGAGTCGGCGGTCGGCTGGCTTCCGGCTTCTGGCTATGCACGGTCTTCTGACTTCCGGCTTCCGGTAATGCAACGTTGTCTGTTCGATCCGAAGCTGTGGAATAACATGTCTTCCATGTGGCTTAGGCAGGAAGCCATTAGTTACTCGACGTTTTTAGCTATGACTTGCGCCGCCTCTATTTTCTATAAGCGTCTGCTTGCTTTTAGTTTGAATTGCATCAGATAATGGGCGCCATTACAGCGGGAGGTTGCGTCTGGCTCTTGACGTCTGGCCTGAGGGCTTTAAATTTCATATTTCGTGAGCTGTTAGCACTTTTCAAGGATTTTTGGTTTGTTGAAACATCCAAGCCATTGACTTCATGAGGATCGGAGGAATAGATTATAGTCGTTGATGAAGATTTGCAAAGATTTGAGAAGAAATAAAATAACCATTACTTCCGTGAGATGTGCGGCTGATTTTAATTTCTTCTCTTTTCTTTTAAACCTTTTCTTTCTTTTCTCCTTTGCATGTTAACTTCTTCTTCTTCCTTTTTTTTGCTAAACTCTTTGCTCCCGGAGTCCTTTTCGAGCTTTCCATCCGCTATTTAAGGTTAGATCTTCTTCTTCCTTCTTCTTTTCGCTTCTTTTAGGATACATTCCAGAGATCGACTTTTAGGGTTTTGGATTAGCCTTAGCTTTTAAGTTTTTCTTCCCCCAATCGAACTTTAGATCCAAGATCAAAACTTTTTGAGCCCAAAAATGACTAGCTCTGGTGACGAGTTTTCTCTGGTAACTTCGCCTTCCGTCGGTGCTCGCGTTCGCAAGAGGCACCTGATTAGGACTAGTCCCTCTGTCAAGGCTGAGGGATCTTCTGAGGACACGAAGATCCTTGAAGCCAACCATCGACCCTTGTGAACCGCTGCGGGTCCAGAGCTTCTGAAGATCGGCGCTTTCTCGAACGTAAACTCTGAGATCTTGGAAGATTGGCGGCAGCAGTATTCCATTGGAGAAGATGTCCATTTGAGGGTTCCTGGGAAGGACGAGAGGGCTTCTGAATGCGCAGGAGACGAGATAGCCGTATATGAAGGCTATTTCGAGGCTAGAGTCAGAGGTATGATAATGGCCCTGGTGAGGAAAGTCTCAGAACACTTCAACATCTATCCTTCCCAGCTAAATCCGTCTTCTTGGAGGATCCTTACTGCTATCTAGGTGCTTAATGAGTTCCATGGGCTGGACCTTGGCATTAACAAGCTTCTCTCCTCCTATTACGTCACCTATGTTCTTCCGGGTGAAGGCAGATGTTACTTCCGCCCTCGAGTCGGTGCTCCTTTGGTGTTGGAGCTGGAAAAGGAGGAGAGGAAAGGGGCGGCTTTCACCAAGCATTGGGCTTAAAAGTTTGTTTTTATGAGAGTCCAAGGGGAGTCTCCCTCTGTTGGGTCCAAAAGGAAGGGGACCCAGAAGGCCACTGCCTCCAGCAAAAAGCAGAAGGGTCCTCCTGCCAAGCAGTCCTCCTCTGTCCACGATCTTGATGGCACCCTTAAGCATCTGTAGAACTCCGTCTTCCCTGCACTTCCTTCTAGTCCTCCTAGCTCTTATAACTTGGGCATCTTCGACCATGTCCAGAAGGGAATGATCAAGGTAACTGGCCTGCCTTTGACTTTCGACTGACATTTGACTGTTTCCTTTTCTTCTTGCTAACCTTCCTCCTCATTGTTGTTCAGCTAGCTGCATCACTCTTCCATGACAAGGATCAGATCGCCACGGAAGTGATCTCTGCAGGGAAGGCCCTGGTGGAGGACTACCTCGCCTAGCTGAAGGCAAAGAAGGATAAGTTTGCTGGCTTGGAGAAGGAGTTGAGGGAGATGAAGTAATTTCTCTGGGGGCTGGAATCGAAGAAGGAGAAGGCGGCAGAGAAGGTCCTCATCCTGACTGAGGAGAAGGCGAAGCTGGAATAAGATATTGGCACCCTGGATGCCAGGGTGACCACCTTCACGGAGGAGTTGTCCATGGCTGTCAGCGGCGCCAGGTTCATCGGGCGTTGGGAGATGGTCCAGGACTACCTCAAGGGTGAGGCCATGTCTTAAATCTTTTATGAGGAGTTTGAGAAATACAAGGTGGTGGTGATTGCAGAGGCGAAAGAGAATGGCCTCGAAGCTCCTACCTTTGAAGATGAACCGGAGATTCCTCCTGCCTTGGCTTCTACACCCTCAGCGGACTCTGTGCCAAATATCGAGAAATTTGCCTCTCTTGATCCTCCAGCTGCCTAGCCTCCAGACTCAGAACCAAAAATCAAGCTGCTCTCCCCATGTGGGATTTATTCTCTTTTTTTTGTTGATGGTGATTTGCCCCTGCATGGGCTTACTCCTGCCCCTTGTGGGCTTTGAAATGACTTTTATGGCCTTAGTGGCCTTAACTCTTTGGTGTCCTTCATGGCCTTATTTCTGTTTTCCCTCCGAAGCTTAAAACTCGTATTTCGGCCCTTCGTGAGCTTCTATGAATATTTTTTTAGTTCTCTGTCGTCTTCCTGCCTTAACGAATTCTTGACTTACGTTTAGAGATGACATTCATGGTCGATGCTTTGGCGAGTTTTTTATCATTAGCACCCTGACCGGTTGGCTTCTGGCTACAAGCCTCTGGCCTTTGCGTCTTGACCGGCTGGCTTCTAGCTTTGAGCCTTTGGTCATTTATCGATACTACGGCTGTTTGACTTCTGGCTTATTGGCCTCTAGCCTTTTATCGACACTTCGGCTGTTTGACTTCTAGCTTATTGGCCTTCTTGTCTTTTATCGATATTCCGACTATTTGACCTCTGGCTTATTAGCCTCCAGCCTTTTATCGATACTTCGGCTGTTTGACTTCTAGCTTATTGGCCTTCTAGTCTTCTATCGATACTCTGGCTGTTTGACTTTTGGCTTATTGGCCTATAGTCTTTGCCGTGTCTTGCGAGAGTTCTTGAGTTCCAATGCTTAGGTTCCCAAGACGCGTTTTTGGCCTCATTATACCGGGTGGTATCTTCTGGCTTTTTGCCATTCAGTTACCCGGCGGTAACCATTAGCTTGCATTTTTGGCCTCTTGGTACCCGAAGGTATCTTCTGACTTTTTGGCATTCAGCTATCCGGAAATAGTTGTTTTGCTTTGCTGCACTCTGCTTTCTGCAGTGAAGCCACTCTCAGTCTTATTGGTTTTGCTGGTATGGACCTCCCCCGCAAAGGGGTCTAAGTGCCAGACTTTTACTCTACTTCCCACGTCTGGGTAAGTAGGTATAGGTGATGCTCCTGTGCTCAGGTCACATAGCTTTTGCGTTTACTGTGAACTGGTAAGCAAGTTTAAGCTGTTTTTGCTTTTTGCTCAGCACTCTGCTTTCCGGTTAGCAACTCTCTGTTAAGCCAAATAAGCAATTTTGTCTCTTGCTTTCTTCGGCTATTTTCCCTTTTCAAACAAAGTTTTTTTTAGCTTTTCGCTTTTGTTTTGGAAGTGTACGTTGCTTGTATTACTCCTTTATTGAGGAGTAGTCATTCAACTTATTTGCCCCTTGCTTTTAACTGAATTTTCCCGTGAAAAAGCAGTTGTTTTATTGATTAGTATCCATCCTTAGACATAGCGTGATTACATAAAAAGATGTAAAAGAAATTAAAAATCCAAAGCAGAAAAACGTATATGGGGTATGGTCGTCCGGGTCTGGGGCATTCTTTTAGAAGAAGTAAGACTTTAGGTGTAACGCATTCCAGCTATTTGGCTGTACTTTTCTGTACATGTCTTGTAACTTTTATGCCCCTACTCCTTCGACTTCTACTATTTGGTACGGTCCTTCCCAGCCAGGCGCCAGCTTACCCGTGTCCTTGTCCTTGGTATTGTCAAAGACTCGGCGCAACACCCGTTCTCCTTGTTGGAACGTCCGGGTTCGTACCTTCTTGTTGTAGCTGCGAGCTACTTCCTGTTGGTACTTCCCGTTTCGTATTCTTGCGGCCTCCCCTTTTTCATCAAGGGGATCCAGGGAAAAAGCCATCAATTCCTCATTCTCTTTTGGGGTTAGAAGTTCTGACTTGGCCGTAGGGACGCTGACTTCAACAAGGGACACTGCCTTCTTTCCGTAGACCAGGGAGAAAGGTGTTTCCCCTATTGAAGTCTTGATGCTAGTTCGACATGCCCATATGGTAGCTGGAAGTTCTTCGACCCAGTTGCCTTTGTCGTCGTCCAACCTCTTTTTCAGATGGTTGACTCTTGTTTTGTTAGTGGATTCGGCTTGCCCGTTGGATTGTGGATATATCGGAGTTGCAAAGCTTAGTTTTATGCCCCAATCTTCGGAAAACTTTTTGAAGTTTTCGCTTGTGAACTGTGGGCCATTGTCTGTGACTATCTCTTGAGGCGTTCAGAATCGTGTTACCACGTTCTTCCAGAGGAACCTCTTGATATGGACATCCGTGATTTTGCTCAAGCCTTCTGCTTCCACCCACTTAGAGAAGTAGTCTGTAACTACCAAAAGGTAATCCAGCTGGCCAGGGGTTGTCAGGAATTTTCCTACGATGTCCATTCCCCACTTTATGAATGGCCATGGAGAGCTTACAGATTTGAGGTTTTCCGGGGTAGCTTGGATACTTGTGCGTGCTTCTGGAATTTATCACAGTATTTGGCCATCTGAAGTGCGTCATGGGCCCTTGTAGGCCAATAGTAGCCTGCCCTCTTGGCTCTTAATACCAAGCTTCTTCCACTAAAGTGGGATCCACACTCGCCTTCATGTAATTCTTTGAGGACTAGATTTGCGTCTTCCGGCTTTACACATTTGAGGTATTGACCCGAGAAAGACCTTCTGTAGAGTTTTCCATGAATCAGGCAATAACGGGATGCTCGCCATTTGATCTTACGACATTCACTTCTTATTTTGGGCAGGACGTCATCCTTTAGGTAGGAAATAATGGGCGTCATCGAAGTTTCCTCTTCTTCGATGTTGGAGACTTGAGGCCCTTCAGCATCCTCGTCAGTAGCCGACCATTTGAGAAACAACAACTGTATGCTAGTTTGCTCTGCAGTTTTTAGGGCTGAGGCCAGATTGGCCAGGGCGATCGCATGCGAATTTTTCTCCCTCGGGATCTGTTTGAGTTTGCATGATTTGAACGAATCAATGAGCCTCTTGGCTATGGCTAGGTACTTGGTCATGCTAGCGTCTTTTGCTTGGTAGTCACCTTACGTCTGGCTTACGATCAATTGGGAATCACTGTAAACTTATAGGTTTTCTATTCCCAAGTTTTTTGCTAAGCTGAGTCCTACAATTAAAGCTTCAAACTCACTTTCATTGTTGGTGGCTCTAAAGTTGCATTTTACTGCTCTTGATACCACTTCTCCTCTTGGTGAGATGAGCACGAGGAACTACACCTACCCCTCATATGTTGCTGGATCCGTCTACATAAAGTTCCCATTCTTCTTTGCTTTTATTTTCCTATTGGATCCTGACCTTTTTCATCTGCCCTTGGTACCATCGGTGGGGAGAATTCTGCTACGAAGTCTGCCAGCACCTGTGATTTGATCTCCATGGTAGGGAAGATCACATCATACTCGCCTAGTTCCACTGCCCATTTGGCTAGTCTTCTGGATACTTCTGGCTTGTGGAGTACAAACTTGATAGGGAAAGATGTAACGACTATCACCGGATGAGCCTGGAAGTAGGGATGCAACATCCTGGCCGAAACGACCAATGCGAGAGCCAGATTTTCCAGGTGACTATAGCGCGTCTCGGTATACGGGAGGGACTTTCTTATGTAGTACACCGTACGTTTCTTGCTTCCTTCTTCTCTGACCAAGACGACACTTACGATATGCTCTACGACGGCTAGATACAGGATAAGAGGCGCTCCGTCTTAGGGCTTTGAGAGAAGAGGTGGCGTTGTGAGATATTCCTTGAGCTTGAGTAGGGCGTCTTCGACCTCTTGGTTCCATTCAAATTTCCCCGTAAACTTAAGGGCTTCAGAGAATGTGTGCGATTTGTCGGACAACTTGGATATGAATCTACTCAAGGTCGCCATTCTTCCAGTAAGCTTTTGGACATCTCGTGGAGTCTTGGGTGAAGGGATTGCATTAATCGCCCTAATTTGCTCTGGATTCACTTCAATGCCCCTGTATGTAACTATGTACCTAAAAACTTTCCCAGAGCTTACTCGGAATGAGCAGTTAGAGGGGTTGTACTTCATGTTGTACTTCCTCAAGGTAGAGAAGGCTTGTTGCAAGTGGGTTATGTGGTCTTCCGCATCCAAGGACTTGACCAGCATATCGTCTATATAGACTTCCATGGTCTAGCCAATTTAGTCTGCGAACATCATGTTGACTAGCCTCTGATAGGTGGATCCTGCATTCTTCAATTCAAAAGGCATCACCTTGTAGCAGTAGATTCCACGAGAAGTCATGAAGGACGTCTTTTCCTGGTCGTTTGGATGCATGAGTATTTGATTGTACCTGGAAAAGGCATCCATAAAGCTCATCAACTGATGTCCAGCTGTGACGTCCACCAGCTTGTCTATATGAGGCAGATGGAAAGGATCCTTAGGGAAAGATTTATTTAGATCTGTGAAACTATGCAAACCCACCACTTGTCGTTCTTCTTCCTGACCACGACGATGTTTGCTAGCCAATCCGGGTAATGGACCTCTCTAATGAACCCAACCGCTAGGAGGTTTTTGACTTCATCATTGATGATCTAGTCTTGTTCAGGTGCGAACTTCCTCATTTTTTGCTTCACTGCCGGGTACTTGGGGTCCACTTGCAGCTTATGCACTATGACTTCCGGGTCTATTCTTGGCATGTCCACGTGGGACCAGGCGAAGCTATCAGCATTTGATCTGAGAAAGTCTATCAGCCTCTGGCGTATGCCTTCTTGCAATCTTGCACCCACTTTGAGGTTTCTGCCTGGTTCTCCAGGTACCAAAGGTACGTCGTCCAGCTGTTCCACTTCCGGCTCCTCAGTGTGCAATGTGCGAAGTGTCTTCTATAGTTGCTACAAGGGGGTTGTCTTTCCCTTCAAAGTAGTTTGGTAACACGATCGATCGTTCTCTTGATCACCCTTGATCTCCTTGATTCCCCATGGGGTTTTAAAGTTGAGTACTTGGTGCAGAGTTGACGGCACGACTCTCATCTCGTCTATCCAGGGTCTTCCCATGATCATCTTGTAGGCAGAGGGATAGTCTATGACGGAAAACTTAGTGGACAGGTTGACTCCTCCAGCACAAAGTGGGAGTGCATCTCTCCAATGGCTTGCTTGACCTCTTCGCTGAAGCCAACCAATGGTGTGGTCTTCTTAGTTAAGGCTTCCTAGGTTGGGCCCAAGTCTGTATACGCTCCCAGGAAGAGTACGTTCGTAGAGCTTCCATTATCGATGAGTACCCTCTTCACCAAAACATTCGCCACCAATAATGAAACAACCAATGCGTCGTGGTGTGGAGTCAGGATCCCATCTTGGCCTCAAGCCTTGAAACTTATGACTTCCTAGCTAAGATTATGACGCTTCACTTCCGGGGCGCCATGATTGTTTTTCGCAAGCCTTGTGCTTTTCTTCGCAGAAGCATGTGTAATGCCACTTATCTCTGATCCTCCTGATATGACATTGATCAACCTATCATGCCTTAGGGAATCAAGCACTTGACAGTCTCCTGGACTCCTTCTTCCTGATTATCCAGCATCTCCTTTGCATTGTTGGAGAGGAATTCTCGTAGTTGTCCCTTCTTGAGCAGCTCGTTGACTTCTATTCTTAAAGATATGCAATCCTTCGTTTTGTGACCGTGGTCATTGTGGAAGTCGCACCATTTGTTCGGATTCCGGCGAT
>OVAN01010299.1:0-14825 GCA_900406275.1 Anastatica hierochuntica | reverse complement strand
TGCATGTGTGTGTGTGTGTGCGCGTGTGCACGTGTGTTTGTGTGCGTGTGTGTGTGTCCGCGTGTGTGCGTGCGTCTGTGAGTGTGTGTGGGTGGGTGGGTGTGTGTGCGCGTGTGTGGGTGGGTGTGGGCGTGCGTGTGTGCATGCGTGCGAGCGTGTGTGCGTGTGTGCGTATGTGTGTGGGTGCGTGCGTGCGTAGTGAATCAGTCTCTCCGTGTCTTCGTGTACTTGATCCGTCCACGCGCCACCACGCAACGACCAAGCCATGAATGTGGGTAATCATGGGCAGCGATGACTTAGGTAATTTTTTAGGCTATACTTTGTTATACTTATCCTTGGAATTCCTTCTTGGTTCGCTATGAATCTCTGGTTAATATCCCATATTGTTTACTAAGCTTTCTCAAGGTTTGGACGTGTTCGCATTCTATCCGGATTAAGGTAACGTCCGGACAGAATACGGAACAACCAAACGGATAATATGATCTGTATATAGTTCACAGCCATATCATCATACAAATACTATTATTTCACGATCCAAACATCAAACAATGAAACACACAAACAACTTGTGGTGCAACTCATGTGGACATGAGAAATCGACTACCAAGACTCACCTTAGAAATTCGGCACGGTTTAGCTAAGGAAAGAATATGGCCCGGGCGTAGCCGAGCCTAGCAACTTGCGGAAATCCTAAGTTCAGTATAGCCGGATTCCTATGGTTAACGGTTGGAAAAACTATTCGGAAAGAATTGCTTGGCAAAGCTATTCGGAACGCAACGTTCGGGTGATCCGAAAACTTACCGAATGATTAACTTCTTATCGGGAACCCACAGACCGATCTCGCCAAGTCTTTTCACGGCACAACCCTAAACATGCAGAATCCGATCACTATTAACCGATCCAGTCCGTAATTTCACGGGTAACCAACGTCCCGATAGTGAAAATCCTTACCGGAAGCTCAATAGTTCCCGAACGTGGCCTAGCACTCTTCCGAATAGATTCCTCCTAAGTTTCGGATTGATTCCGTGCTATCCTGAGCACTTGACACAACAACAACCATCATATGCACGATCAATACTTCCGGTTACACGATCGGTAAGCTATTCGCACGATTGGTATGTTAGGATATACGATCGGCGAACAAAGCACTCGAGAGAATCATGATTTTGGATGGTTGGGCTTACCGGATAAGTGTCACGATCGTTGGGCACGATGACTCTCGATAGCTACTTGGTTTGGCACGAGAAAACAGTCTTCGGAACGTTCGGTGCACGGGAGAGTTTTCTCCAGACGCTCGGATGCACGAGAATACTCTTTCAGTGTGTTCGGATGCTCGTTTTTTCTTCCCAAAGTCTTGATCTGTTGTGTGCCAAGGTCCTTAGGCACGAAGAGCTCTCCAAGATATCACTTAGGCACGAGAAAAATCTTCAAAAGGACTTAGGCATGAGGAAAGTCTTCATAAACACGTCCGGAACAGCTGCCGATCGCGCATCCGGGCAGCCGGATCAGTCGGCGGTCGTGTATCCGAACGATCTGGACTGTTTCTCTTCGTGCAAAAACTCTAAAAACCTAAGTTATGAAAGGTGAACTTGCTTATATAGGCGGCAAGAGCTTGGGCAAGAGTCAGCACGTGTTACACCAAGCATGTTCCATTCGGTGACAAGTGTCCGGTCGTGTGGCACGCTCACCAGGCAGTGTAAGCACACATATGTCGTGTATTTTATCTAATCTGAACGTACCCGATCATGCCAAACAGTTTCCGATCAGATCCGATCGTGTCGGGACGTTCGTTTCGCGGATTCAAACGTGCTGAATATCTTCCGAAAGGTCGGGAAAATATTTCTTTCGAGGAAAACTTTATTTTCTCTAAGAAATATTCCTAACTCTTATTCCCGAAACCATTTTACCTCCTTTTGTCGAAGAATAAGGTTCCGGACTAATTTCCCGGTCGTCTATGACTTTTTACGACGAACCGTCGGCATTTCCAATCCCTTAAATTTCCTAAGGAATCCATCCGCACCGTCCCTTCTTCCGGATTCCAACTTTCAAAATTTTAACTTCTCTTGAGTCACTTAACTGGCACTTAGCTTACTGTTATCCGGCCAACTCGGCCAAAATACTATCCGCTTACGAGGGTTATTACATTCTCCCCCCCCCCTTAATAGAATTCGTCCTCGAATTATGAATGTAGCCAAGTTGCCTTGCTATTCTAATTTTAACCATCGGCTAGTTTCAAACTAAGCAATCTTCGTGCTCTTAAGTTCTGGGCGATTTACTGGTATCCAACAGGATTCCCCATACCTAGTCTCATTCTCCTCATACTGATACTTGAAGTTTAACCGTTGTTCAAAATCATTACCGGGGTAGGAACTTATCTCTTGGCTTGTCAGAACCTTAGCCAAAATTATGCAGTATGACAAGGATCTAAGTCTGATTCCTGGCTGGTGAGTATTTGCGCGGTGTTTCCTTTTGCCTACATCGTGTGTTTTGTACTTAGTCCACACAATCTTCTGATACTGATTTGTCGTTGTGCTTACCATAACTTGACTCTCTGACTTCGTTATTATATCTCCTGCCCGGATCAGGTCAAAGTTTCCTTAATCTGTCGTGGAACAATCAAACAAGAACATGCACGACAAATCAAGGTCCTTAACCTTTCACCAGATTGAAAATGATACAACTATTCTAGTCTATTCCTCTTCCTTCATACTTCAATCCATTACTACACCTCATACTTTATGCATCTTTCATATACCTTCCCTTCATCCTTCTTTAATGGTTACTTTTCTGCCCTACATTTGCTTCTAATGTCTGGAAATGTTATCCTTCTGCTCTGCCTATCTTGTCATGGTGTCTTTCCTAATCAGTAACCCTTACATTCGCTCATGCTTCCTTTCTCACTCAAATAGGATGTTGTAGTTCAAGACGTTAGCATTTCCAATTCTTGACATACCATGATGACTATCTCTAACCGATTCTTGGTTGGAATTAAGTGAAGAGTCTTAGTAGAGCGATCTAGAATCATCCAACAACTTTATTCCTTCGTCCAATGCTCTAGGGGTCTGAGGAATGAAATTTGTAGCTGACGCGTCTCATTACCATTCTGAGTTGAGCTAGTTTTGGTGTAACTTTCCTGGAATAGGATGTTCGACCTTTATCCCTTAACAAATCTAACTCGAGGTGATCCATGTTGTAGCATCTTTCTTTATCTCCAGTTACTGACAGTATTTCTGATGTCCTGGTTGAACCATATGTTTCTTAAGTGAACGTTTCAAAGGTTTGGTGTACTCCTTCAAAATGTCTTCTTAAAGCTCTTCTCCTTTTGAGATAGTTACCCGACCATCATATATTATGGTACCATCACTTCCAATACAACCTTCCCCATGATTGGATTTATCCAACTTCTTCAAATTCTCTTTTTTATACTCCTATGGTTCTCCTTCTCCTTTATTTATGGCAATGGTCTGATCATTTTGAATTCTGCTTTAGTTTCTTGTAGTTCCCATTCTGTGTTACTATAAACCTTCCTTCTGTTTTAGCATCTACCTTTGCCTTCCATGGGAGGAGATTGATTCTGAGGCCTTTATGGTACATGATAACTCTGCTTTTCTAACCATAGCTCGGTACGTTGAATTTAATTCTACTTCCTTCGACATCCCGCTTCATAATACACTAACTTCCCACTCTTCTATCTTTACTTCTTTCCTTGTTGGCTTATGCAGCAGTTTACCCTTACTGCCAAACAACCTTACATTCCATGTAGCTTTGGACATACTCCATACATACAATCTTGTTACTTTGTCCTTCCACTGATTGCGCCTCAACTCAATGATCTTGCTTTCTTCTAACCACTAATCCACTTCATTGTATCATCGCCATCCCAGATAAAGTCAAGCTTCTCCAATCTACCGTACAACAATCAAACAAGAACATGTGCGGCAGACCAGAAAATCCTAACCTTACACTAGGCTGATGATTCCGCAACTGCTAGGATCTGATGTTTTTCCTTACCTTCATAACTTCCTTCATCCACACTTCCGTGAAGGCTTTCTGGTGTACGTCTTGTCCCGTTCCTTCCTATGAGACCGGTGACTGTGTTACAAATTTTAACACTGAAAGTCTTCCATGACATGCGGTACTGAGTCTCTTTTTCTGATGCCTAATCTCCTTCGTTGGTTATGTCAACCTTTGGTCCCTTCCTTTCCTCCTTGTCTTATACACTTTCTCTACAACTCACGTGACTAAAAATTTCTTCCTTGTAAGCTATTTTGCTGATGTCCATCATGCTTTTTGAACTAATGCTTCCGCTTTATTTACATTTGGCCTTACTCACTGCTAGCATCCAAACTGATCGTCCCTTGGCTTCTCATATTGGCCCATGTCGTCCTTTATGGTTGTGTCCTTCGCATATCCTCATATGCTTCATTTCCTGTTTACTGAGGATGTTTTTGAATATTCCGTGAGCGTTTTCAATTCCTTAAATTTTCCAAGGAATCTTCCGGAACAAACGGTTCCCTCAGATTCTTGATCGAGGAACTCAGCTACTTTCGGCTTCATTGAGTTGAACTATTAACGCTCATACTCCCATACGACTTGGTACTTTTCCTCAATGGTTGCTTTGCCATGTGACCATCACTATTTATTCGTCATCTACTCCCATCATTGAGTACACCTTGAATATCCCTAACTCAAGCTAAGACTTGCTGCTATTGCCTTGGCTGACTCTTTTTCTCCAATTTTTATCCTTCCTCTTTCATCTCATGGTTTTGAAATTCCTTCGTATAAATTCACATCTTGTGCTTTGTCATTCCTTTGACTTGGCAATATGTTCCTCCTTTACTTCTTACTATAATCCTTTCTGCTCATTGCTTCTACTCTAGTCTTCTTTATTGAGGGTTGCTTACCGATGTGAACATTACCTTAGTTCATCATCCAGTCCTATCACCTGTTGTATCATGGGTTTCCTTAACTTGAGCTTTAACTTGTCGACACGTTGCTTTGGCCATTCACATGTACGTTATTCCTTGTACTGTCACATCATATCGTCTGTCTACTATTACCTGTCTTGCTTTACTAATTCATTTCCTCCATTCCACATTATTTGCAGGCAGAGTTACGTCTCCTCCTTTCTGCTACTTATTACAACATATGTCTTCACGATCTTTGAAGTCCTTCATGTCGTTCATCCTTCATGATCTCATCCTTTCTCCTATTCTAAGTTACCTCTTCTATAATTTCCAAGGTCAATTGATCTTCTTTTCTGAACTTCCTTATTCTTAGTCGTCTCTTCAGTGTAGTCATCCTCTGTACTCCGTTTCTGATAGCATCATTTTGAGCTGATGATCCAATCCTTACTCATAATACTTTTCCAATACTTGGTAGTATCCATCCTCTCAGTACAGACGAAGATACCTCCGATGTCGCCTTCGATCATGCTCAACATCCGCACAAGGTGAATGCTCGGTTAGGGTTTTCTAGGAGCTCTCCCTTACACTTTTATTTTCATAATAGCTTTCTCCGGACTCAACTAATAACTCCTAACTCTAAGACACTAACGACATCTTCGAGGATGCCGAACGAAACGTAGATGATTCCATCACCATCCGTTTCGTAAATATTTTTTTTTCAATAAAAAGATTTTCCCATAACACTTACCTGGCGTGGTCTCAGCAGCATCCCACCATATAACATAATTCTCCCAATCAAATGAAGCATATAAAATCAAGCAGCACTTAACACACACATGAAGAAGGATTTCGAACGTACTTGGGGGAGAGTAGATCGGCACAACCTGTTCACTATTTCTACCCGGTCTACCTAATCTAGTAACTAAACGCCTCCGAGGAAATTCGAGTGCTCGGGGGCAAGCATCTGCATAGTGTCCTCCTTCGCCAAAAATCGTACACACAACGTATTGAGGAACAAAGTTAGGATCCCTCCTACCTGGACAAGTCGATGTCCTATGCCCCCGTCTTCCGCAATAGGTATACAATGGTAGCATCTTCGGTGGTGGAACTCTCATACGCACTATGGCACGAGCGCGTAGTCTCCCACGAGTGGCTCGCAATCCATGATAATACAATTGTCGCGGTGTTGGCTCCCTTGGTAGTGGTCGTCGTGATACCTGAGACTCCTCCGAGGATGGGGCACCTTGTATCATTTCTGGCTCCAAGGATTCTTCCAACAACGAGGAACTAGACACTAAGTGTCGAGGCGTAAGTACTCTTTCCACATCCGACGTATCACCAACTGATTCTTCGGATAAAAGCTCAAGAGGATCCATCTCAGAGTTGCTAACGATAGCATGGGTACGCCTACACCTACTGCCTTGTCTCCAAACATATGTAGTACACTGCATGGTCTATATCACGAATCAAGGGTAAGCCTTAAACCCCAAGACTAACTAAAAATAAACAAAGGAACAACCAGCTTTTCCTAGTTATCCTTGCGACACATTTTGACTCGAAAAACATTTGAAACAAGTCCCATTCAAGCATCGTTAATAATGTTCTGATACCACCTTTATGACACCTCCGTTTATTGCTGAACATAAGTGACACATATGATGTTCCCAGACGGCCGATCCGAGGTTCCCAAAACAAGTTTGGGTTCCTTGAACCAACTGTCCGAGTTCACCATATATCCTGCTAACCATTGCTCTAGGCTTTTCAACCCTTGAGCAACAATTAACAGTTATTTCANAACTTTCTTTTGCAAGGACAACAAAAACTAACGCTGGCTTAGTCGTTCCTTTGCACCCCAAAGAAAAAGAAGTCCCCATTCTAGTGGTTACCTGCACGCACAAGAGAGTCGTGAGTAACAACGTTACTCAGTGAACCTGGAAACCCGATCCACTATTCATACAATCCTAACCCCAAAACGATACGATAAGTAGAAGAGAAACAAGCAAGTATCTCTCTCAAGGATACTGTATATACTTAACCATACTTAACCATACTTATTAACCATGGAACTTGTAGCACTGCGTCGTCATGCAGTACATAGCCATTGTAGCGAACCAGTCTCTCCGTGTCTTCGTGTACTTGATCCGTCCACGCGCCACCACGCAACGACCAAGCCACGGATGTGGGTAATCATGGGCAGCGGTGACTTAGGTAATTCCTTAAGCTATACTTTGTTATACTTAACCTTAGGATTCCTTCTTGGTTCACTATGAACCTCTGTTTAATATCCCATATTGTTTACTAAGCTTTCTCAAGGTTTGGACGTGTTCGCATTCTATCCGGATTAAGGTCACGTCTGGACAGAACACGGAACAACCAAACGGATAATATGATCTGTATATAGTTCACAGCCATATCATCATACAAGTACTATTATTTCACGATCCAAACATCAAACAATGAAACACACAAACAACTTGTGGTGCAGCTCATGTGGACATGAGAAATCGACTACCAAGACTCACCTTAGAATTTCGGCACGGTTTAGCTAAGGAAAGAATAGGGTCTGAGCGTAGCCGAGCCTAGCAACTTGCGGAAATCCTAAGTTCAGTATAGATGGATTCTTATGGTTAACGGTCGGAAAAACTATTCGGAAAGAATTTCTTGGTAAAGCTATTCGGAACGCAACGTTCGGGTGATCCGAGAACTTACCGAATGATTAACTTCTTATCGAGAACCCACAAACCGATCTCACCAAGTCTTTTCACGGCACAACCCTAAACACACAGAATCCGATCACTATTAACCGATCCAGTCTGTAATTTCACGGGTAACCAACGTCCCGATAGTGAAAACCCTTACCGGATACTTACCAGAAGCTCAATAGTTCCCGAATGTGGCCTAGCACTCTTCCGAATAGATTCCTCCTAAGTTTCGGATTTATTCCGTGCTATCCTGAGCACTTGACATAACAACAACCATCATATGCACGATCAATACTTTCGATTACACGATCGGTAAGCTATTCGCACGATCGGTATGGTCGGATACACGATCGGCGAACAAAGTACTCGAGAGAATCATGATTTTGGATGGTTGGGCTTACCGAATTAGTGTCACAATCGTTGGGCACGATGACTCTCGATAGCTACTTGGTCTGGCACGAGAAAACAGTCTACGGAACGTTCGGTGCACGAGAGAGTTTTCTCCAGACGCTCGGATGCACGAGAATACTCTTTCAGCGTGTTCGGATGCTCGTGTTTTCTTCCCAAAGTCTTGATCTGTTGTGTGCCAAGGTCCTTAGGCACGAAGAACTCTCCAAGATATCACTTAGGCACGAGAAAATTCTTCAAAAGGAATTAGGCACGAGGAAAGTCTTCAGAAACACGTTCGGAACAGCTGCCGATCGCGCATCCGGGCAGCCGGATCAGTCGGTAGTCGTGTATCCGAACGATCTGGACTGTTTCTCTTCGTGCAAAAACTCTAAAAAACCCAAGTTATGAAGGGTGAACTTGTTTATATAGGCGGCAAGAGCTTCGGCCAGAGTCAGCACGTGTTACACCAAGCATGCTCCATTCGGTGACATGTGTCCGGTCGTGTGGCACGCTCACCAGGCAGTGTAAGCACACATATGTCGTGTATTTTATCTAATCCGAACGTACCCGATCATGCCAAACAGTTCTTGATCAGATCCGATCGTGTCGGGACGTTCGTTTCGCAGATTCAAATGTGCCGAATACCTTCTGAAAGGTCGGGAAAATATTTCTTTCGAGGAAAACTTAATTTTCTCTAAGAAATATTCCTAACTCTTATTCCCGAAACCATTTTACCTCCTTTGGTCGAAGAATAAGGTTCTCGACTAATTCCCCGGTCGTCTAAGACTTTTACGACGAACCGTCGGCATTTCCAATCTTTTAAATTTCCTAAAGAATCCATCCGCACCATCCCTTCTTCTGGATTCCAACTTTAAAAAGTTTTGACTTTTCTTGAGTCACTTAACTGGTACTTAGCTTACTGTTATCCGGCCAACTCGACCAAAGTATTATCCGCTTACGAGTCTTATTACAATGGTGGTCTCTCAGTCGAAGTGCAGTTCAGGCTCGTCTACATTTTTGATGGATCAGTGGCTCTGCCTTTCAAGTTCTCGCAGATTTGGGCGTATGCAGTGAAGAAAGTCACCCTCTCTAACTCTCAGCCAAAAGTGGCTAGTTCTCAACTGTTCTTGTCGTGCATTGACGATTGTCTTGGATTATGCAGTGGACGTCCTCACTGTCTGGTTAGCCGAAAGATGAAGACCCGCATGGTTGCAGTCGGGTGGAGAGATGAAAGGCTAATTGATATAGTTAATGGACCTGAGTTAGAATACCAATATTTGCTTAAGGCTCAATTTAATCAAGATTTAGCTAATCATTTAGTTACACCAAAATTATTGGATCTCAATTTTTCTGATATGGAGTTGTCAAGTGTAATCCAATTTTTGTTATCACAACAATATAATTTTTTTTTGGAAAATCTTCCATTATGGAAAGAATAAAATTGAATATAAAGTGTTTACCTTGTGTATTCGGTATAACATTTGTATTTTCCTTTGATAAGGTGAGATATATTTATCATTGTTGGTATTTTGTACTACACTTTTATCTCTTTCATTTGTTCGGATCTCTTTAAGATTAGATTTCAGTTTCAAAATTAGTTACTCAAAGATAGGTCTGGTGGGGTTCCAGAACTCACCCAGTCAGATCGAATGAGGATACTAGCTTGGAATTATTAAGGGGTGGACGCCAAGTCAACAAACCGTCGACTGGAAGAGATGTGTCGATCATACTCTGCAGGTTTTCTTTTTTTTTTTTTGTCAGAGACTAAAAACAACCGTCATGTTTTGCAAGATCTCCAAGTTTCACTAGGGTTTGATAGCTTGCTTACTATGGATCCTGTCGGGCTGAGTGGAGGTCTTGCCTTGTTTTACTCTAAAGATTATCCGGTTACTATCTTGTTTATGTGAGATCGTTTGATCAATATTGAAACAATTATTGATGGTAATCGAGTTTATTTGTCTTTTGTGTACGGTGATCCGATGATTGAATACGGAGAATATGTTTGGGAAAAATTAGCTCATATTGCAAATAATCGTTGTGGAGCTTGGTTTACTATTGGAGATTTCAACGAAATAACTGGTAATCATGAAAAACGGGGAGGAAAAAAGATCAGAAGCATCCTTCCTTCCCTTCCGCAATATGATACACTGTTGTGGGTTAATTGAATTTCTGCACAAGGGTAACTATATGTCATGAGTAGGGAAACGTCAAAATGGAATGGTAAAATGCAGACTGGATAGAGCTATGAGAAACGAAGATTGACATAACGTATTCCCCCACACAAACGTAGAATATCTAAAAATGTGGGGTTCGGACCATAGACCCTTAGTTGCAAGAATCCAAAAATTTCTCCATAAAATTGAGAGGACTTTTATGTTTGACAAGCATTGGATTAGTAAACCGAGATTGAAAGAAGCCATTTTAAACGGATGGGGAAACGTTCACCAAGAGAATCGACGACCCCTTTCACAAAGAATTCAAGCTTTTCGAACGCAATATCAATTTGGAAAAAGAGTATTAAATCTAACACAGAAAAGCTTATTGAAGATCTTCAGGATCACATCGATCAATGTCAACCAGATGAAAACTCAACCTATGAGAAGCTGAAAGAGCTGAAATCAACTCTTTGTAAGGAATTTTTGGAATAGGAAACATTCTGGAAACATAATAGCAGAGCAGAGTCCATTGGCTAAAAGAAGGAGATAGAAACACAAGTTTTTCCATGCTTCAACCAAACAAAGGAGAGCATGAAATCGGATTTTGGGCTTGAATAATTCAAATGGAGCGTATGTTGACAATGCGGCAACGATAGAGAGAGTAGCGGTGGATTACTTTAGGGAGATGTTTACTTCCACAGAAGCGAGAGATACCGACCGAGTTCTTCGGGAAGTTCCCGTGATGGTATTAGAAAAATGAATAGTGCACTAACAAGAGAGTTTTCAGATCTAGAAGTTAAAAGGACATTATTCTCAATCAAACCAGGAAAAGCTCCTGGGCCGGACGGAATGGCTGCCCTCTTTTACCAACAGTTCTGGGATATTGTCGAAAACGATCTCATAGATAATGATGAAGAGTTTTTATGAAACAAGCCAGTTTGATAAAAAAACTGACTGAGACAAATATCTGCTGATCCCTAAGACTGAAAGACCGAAGGAGATGTCTAGGTTCAGACCTATAAGCTTGTGTAATGTGAGCTATAAGGTTATCTCCAAGATTGTAAGTCGTCGTCTTAAGGGATTCCTTCCAGAGCTAATTTCTGAGACACAATCCACCTTTGTGGTAGACAGATTAATAACTGATAATATCCTAATCGCTCAAGAAAATTTTCATGCCCTAAGATCCAACCCAACATGTCGGAAAAAATACATGGCAATCAAAACGGACATGAGCAAAGCGTACAATAGAGTAGAGTTGGATTTTCTAAGAAGCCTTATGCTGAAAATGGGCTTTGCTCCCAGATGGATCGATTGGATCATATATTGTTTCTTCTCTGTCTCGTACCACATCCTCTTAAATGGAGTGCCACGCGGTCATATAATACCGAGTCGAGAGATTAGACAATGGGATCCTATTTCTTCTGACTTGTTCATCCTATGTACAGAAGCTCTAGCAGCAAAGTTGCAGGACGCAAAATGGAAAGAAGAACCCAGGGACTACATATATCACATGCAAGCCCTCCCATTACTCATCTCTTATTCATAGATGATGGCTTATTCTTCTGCAAAGCGGATGAGGCGCAAAGTAAGGAGATTATCTGCCGATATGGCGACACAACAGGCCAAAAAATTAACCTGACAAAGTCTTCAGTAGTGTTCGGGAACGACGTTCCGGCTAGTACAAGAATGTCGATAAAAACAACCTTGGGAATTATCCAAGAAGGAGGAATGGGGACTTACCTGGTCTCCCTGAAAAAATATGTGGTTTTAAGGCTCAAGTCTTTGCCTTTGTGCGAGGCCGTCTTCAGATTTGAATCAATTCATGGTCGGCGAAATTTCTCTCCTAAGGTGGGAAAGAGGTTTTGATTAAATAAGTTGCACAAGCTCTTCCGACATTTGTAATGTCGTGTTTTTTACTCACTAAAGCTATATGTTCTAAACTTAGCAGTGCAATCGCTAAGTTTTGGTGGAGTTCAAAGGAGGACATCCATGGGATACACTGGTTGGCGTGGGAAAAATTATGCATACGATTGGCGGATGGAGGGTTAGGTTTTAGAACATTCAAAGAGTTCAACCTAGCTCTGCTAGCGAAATAATTATGGAGGCTGATTCGATATCCCAACTCTCTTTTAAGAAGAGTCCTGAGGGGAAGATATTTCAAATATTGTAATACATTAAATGTCGAGAGATCAAATCGGCCGTCGTATGGCTGGAGGAGCATTTTGGCCTCAAAGCCTCTCTTACTCTCGGGCCTTCGAAGAAACATTGTGTCGGGGATGGATACGAATGTGTGGAATGAACCATGGATCCCTGATATTCCGAATAGACCTCCAAATAGTCTTAATGTCGAGAAAGATCCTCACTTGTATGTGAATGCCCTTATCGACCCTGAAACGAAGCAATGGAGATAACAACGATTAAAGGAGTTATTTACCCAAGATGATATCCATCGTATTTTAGGAATCCGACCCTCAAAGTCGTTTTCTATAGATGGGTATAGTTGGTCCTTCACCTCTTTAGGAAACTATACCGTAAGATCAAGATATTGGGTTGCGAGAGATTTATCTCGTGCTTGTGACCACCCTGCTCAGGGACCTACAATGACCTCACTTATGGCACAAGCATGGAAATTAAAAACGCGTCAGCTAAAGCACTTTGTGTGGCAATGTTTATTGGGATGTCTGGCAACATGCCAAAGGCTAAACTATCGCCATATTAGTAAAGAAAAAGGGTGTCCGGTTTGCGGCGTGGCGGAAGAATCAATTAACCATATGTCATTTGAATGTCCTCCAGCGCGGCAAGTCTGGACATTGGCTCTTATTCCCTCTGCTCCATTTGTCCTCCCTCGAAGTTCCCTATATGGAAATTTTAATTTCCTATTTTGGGAAGCAAATAAAATAGGAACTTCTGAGGTGGATTTGCATGCTTTTCCTTGGATACTATGGTTTATTTGGAAGACTAGAAACAATTTCATTTTTGAGAATTCTCGAGAATCAACCCAGAATATATTGGACCACGCTACCCATGAAGCAAATTTCTGGATTACAGCGCACGAGAACGCCGACGATCTGGACATGGGGCCCCGTGCGAAGATTTTGGATCCAAGCCTCTCAGAGCCAAGTGAGAAAGTGTATTAAATAGATGGTCATTGTTGCGCGATTTTTTTTGCAAACAAAAGACAACGAAGCTTTAAAATTTATAAGCCTGTTTCCTAACAATCACACAATCCGCAAATGCACAGATATGCTATTGTAGTACTTTGGGGTCGAACCACAAGGAGAAAACTTTAGCTAGATAAGTTCAAGCTTTAAGAATACACAACCGTTCTTAAGCGAAGCGAATAGAAAAAAGGGTTTTTGTTTTTTTGATTAAAGGAAATCAAATCAAGGAAACTTAAGTAGACTAGGAAAGTAAAGCATAAAGTAGAAACTTAAGTAAATAAGCAAGTAAAGGCAATAAGATAAAGGTGGATCTTGAAACTATGGTTATAGGTTTGAGTTCAATCTAGAGATGTGATGGACTTTGGTAAGACTTTATTGGAGGATCGAAGCTATTCCTAGACCAAGGATTCCTCTATAATGTTCCTTGATATCTTCAGGGAAGTCTTTTTGAATATACACCATATCCATGATGTTCTGAAGCTCCTCCCAGGTCGTGATGACTGGTTTCCCTTTAAACCATCGTCTAGATTCATATTTTTCCCACCATCTTCTAGCCTCACCTCGTAGGCTATTAACAGCCAGAGATAACCTTTCAAATTTGGGCGTGCGGTTGTTCTAGATATATGTTTCAACATGGGCAGTGCATGAGAGATATACCTCAGGAAAATTTCCTCCAACAAAACTCCTTGGTATGAACATAGATTCGTGATCTCTGATTCAGTTGCTCTGATACCACCTGATGCAATAATGGATGAGATATCCTTGGTTTTATTCCCAAATCTGGCTGAATGAGAGATCGAACTTTTTTATTTTGTTTTTGTGTTTATTTTCTGCGGATTTATGGAAGAAGAATCGATGGATTGATGAATGGATAGAAGGATAGATTATCTTTAGATCAGGTGAATGAACTCATTTTTTTGATCTTAAAGAAAGATGCTGTAGAGAATGAACTCTGTAGCAAGGTGAGTCTTCTTGATATACACACCAGAAGGTTGTGAAGAGAGATATGACACACTCACTTCACGAAAAAGATAGAGAGAAAACTTCTCTTTTGATTAATAAAATCCAAGAAGAAAACCAAAACAGAAAAGTTCAGATATAACAACCTAGAGTTCTCAAGGTTGCATCAGGTGGTATCAGAGCCACTGAATTAGAGAGCACGACTCTATGTTTATACCAAGGAGTGATATAACATGGATCAGAAGTGATATAAAAGGATCAAGAAACATCACGTCTATGAGAATTAGGTGTGCTAGATCGAAATTATTTGCCTTAGAAGCTGTTGGCTTTCAGCAAAGTCACATAAAATATTCATGGCATGAAAAAGGGTTACAATACTATGTGTTGAAGCCTGGATAGAGTATCTTTATACCAAGGTTCAGAAGAGTGCATGAGAATCAGATTATCAACGAGTTTGGTCATGTAGAAGGCTTGGATTTGTGGACAAATCCTTTTAGCGGAGGAGGGAATGATGCAATCCTGTTCAGCTCAATTCGCATAATGGACCCA